>WHYT01017019.1:272606-352906 GCA_009806455.1 Tetrax tetrax
GATTTTAAGCTGCAAAAAAAAAAAAAAAAAAAAAACCAAAAAAACCCACACCATTAGTGATCCTGCCAGGCTGCATAAGAACAGTCAAGGAAAAAGTCTAGAGGATAACTGAACTCAAATACAAGGTGTCGGGTTTTTGTGGAGTTGTAAGTGTTTTGGGGTGTTGCGTTTTTGAGGACTGTTGCTGTTTTGTTTTTAATTAATTCTGTATATAAAATCTAAATAAATGCACTCCTGGACCATTTATTTTAAAAGAACGTTACATCAGAAATTCATTAGCATCTTCCCTCACAATTCTACAATCATATTTAACTCATCACTGATAGTTAAGCAGGACAATAGTCAACAGTATTATTGTTTTCTTTATTATACAATGAAGACATAAGGGAAAAACCAACCATTACAAAAAGTTAAGCTTTGCTACAACAGTAATAATTTATTTACAGCTTATGACACATAAACATAAAGCTGGTTTTACTAAGAAATAGACAAAAACCTAAAGGCTGTGCCAATTACAGCATAACTAAAGTATGTAGCCTTTGAAAAGTCAAGGATTTTAAAAAAAACCAAAAACCTAACCTTAAGATGGCTAAACACACATAGCTTTTTACACAAATTTCAAAGCATTCAATTCCTGAGACCAACACCTGAGACCACACGAACTCACAGAGTTATACCAGGCTTGAAATGTGCTGAAGTAACACATTATTTTAAGACTACTGTTGATATACAATACTCACATGATTAGAACAAAATTCCTGACCAAGGTACAATATGCCATTTTAAGGTTTTAATTCCCAAATTGGGAGGCTCAGTAAATCAGAAGCAGGGAGGTGGTCATTTACACCTGAACAACTCCCGCAACAATAACAACAACAACAAAAAAATAGTGCTACACAAAATTATTATCGATAACTTGATAATGCATAAGAAAGTTTCACTTGATAATCTGATTCCCTTTGTCTGCCAACCAGGTGTACTTTGTATATATGAGGACAAAAAATAAAAGTAGATTTAATTGTTCTTCTGCTCCAGATAGCTTTAGAAAATCATAACACCAATGGTGCCAGTAGCATCATAATTCAGTTCAAGGACAAAAACTTGCTTAGAAAAATCTCAATATTAGTTTTATTATCCTTAAAAACTATTATTTTGGTTTAAGGCAGGGGGTTGTCAATTTTATTAATTATTAACAAATTTGGGTTTATAGAATCATAGAATGGCCAGAGTTGGAAGGGACCTTCAAAGGTCATCTAGTCCACCCCCCCTGCAAGAAGCAGGGACATCTGCAGCTAGATCAGGTTGCTCAGAGCCTCATCCAACCTGGCCTTGAACGTTTCCAGGGATGGGGCATCCACCACCTCTCTGAGCAACCTGTTCCAGTGCTCTACAACTTGCATTGTGAAAATTTTTTTCCTAATATCCAGTCTAAATCTACCTCCCTCTAATTTAAAACCATTACCCCTCGTCCTATCACAATTAATTAATTATTAAAACGTTTGGGTTTTCTTTTTATTATCTATTGCTTTTCTATTAGAAATCTCAGTCTTCTTTCAAAGAATATAGTATATCCAAAACGCTTTTTTATTTTTTGCCAAAAATTAGTTTTAACTTCAAACATATATCAGCAGCTTGTGGTGGGGGGACAGGACGGGTACAGAAGGAAAGGAGGGGAGAGGTGTTTCTCTTTCTTTATTCAAGAGGATAGAAGCCTTGGAAATAACTAGCTATAGATTATACATCTGTTTTCTCTCAAATGTTATGACATTTAAAGTTAATGACTCATTCAAAAACACTAATATGCAACCAATATAGTTTAAATATATGCTCATCTTCTTAGGTGCCTATCAGTATTTTCATTTTCAAGCTAGAAATCTTAGGAGCTTCTACCACTATAGCAAAAATGTATAAGTTTCATTATCTAATTTAAACTCTTGTGTGCATTCAAGAAGGATACACTGAATCTTAGACTGTGTATCTGTTAGCTATCCAAAAATGTGTGTAAAAGTTGATCTAATTAATCTAGAGGATATTCAATACAGTAAATGAGAAATCATTTTAGTCTCTTCTCTAAATGAAGAGAACAGAAAAGTGAAGAGACTGCATTTTACTTATATTTTTGTTAAGTTTTTCCCAAAGATTATTGGAAGGTCAGCTTTTCACAGAGACAGATTAACAATAGAACAAAGGTGAAAGACAAAAATGAAGACTACAGGTGTATCATTTTCCCCTTAAGTCTGAAAAGTAACAGCCTCAGCTGAATGCTTTGTGAAAGTCAAACAGCCTCAGAACTATTCCTGATTTAGTCAGATTCATCAATGTAGGCAGCCTCTCAAACATATGCAGATGTGATTAAGTTTGCAGATGACACCAAATTGGGTGGGAGTGTCAATCTGCTCGAAGGTAGGAAGGTACTGGAGAGAGATCTGGACAGGCTGGATTGATGGGTCGAGGTCAATTATATGAGGTTCAACAAGATCAAGTCCTGGATCCTGCACTTCAGTCTCAACAACCCCATGTAACACTACAGGCCTGGGGAAGAGCGGCTGGAAAGCTGCATGGTAGAAAAGGACATGGAGGTACTGGTTGACAGCTGGCTGAACATGAGCCAGTAGTGTGCCCAGGTGGCCAAGAAGGTCATCCTGATTTATATCAGAAACAGTGTGGCCAGCAGGAGTAGGGAAGTGATCATGCCCCAGTACTCGGCACTGGTGAGGCTGCATCTCAAATACTGTGTGCAGTTTTGGGCCCCTCACTTCAAGAAAGACATTGAGTTGCTGGAGTGTGTCCAGAGAAGGGTCATGAAACTAGTGAAGGGTCTGTAGAAAGTCTTGAGGAGCCGCTGAGGAACTGGGATTGTTTAGTCTGGAGAAAAGGAAGCTGAAGGGTGACCTCATTGCTCTCTACAACTACCTGAAAGGAGGTTGTAGGGAGGCAGGTGTTGATCTCTTCTCCCAAGTAACTGGTGTTAGGATGAGAGGAAATGGCCTCAAGTTGCAGCAGGGGAGGTTTTGGTTGGGTATTAGGAAACACTTTACTGAAAGAGTGATCAGGCACTGGAACAGGTTGAGAAGTGGTGGAGTCACCATCCCTGGAGGTGTTCAAAAAACATGTAGACTTGGCACTTCAGGACATGGATTAGTAGGCATGGTGGTGTTGGATTGACAGTTGGACTTGACAATCTTAGAGGTCTTTTCCAACCTTAATGATTCTATGATTCTAACTATCAATAATTATGTTTTTTGACAACAGAGCAAATTCCTTTAATGGCAAAGCAATTGATTGTCCAAGAAATTTCAATTCTCACATCATCAGAAGCCTAAGGCCGATGTCAGAGGCACAAATTCACATCATTTTTATTTTACTTCCTTAGAATTGAAAGATGGAACGAGAGAGAGCAAGGTTAAGAAAAATTCATAGTACAAAGAAAAGGCAGATGGTAAAAGACAGGCCCAGCACTCAGGTTAAGGGGTTTGCACCAATACTTGAAGGAGAGGCAAAAAAATATTTCATGAAGATTAACACCTTGTAATAGACAAGGCTACACAGGTTAAAGAAACTGTTTCTAGCACAGAAGTGACACAATATCAACAGATTACCTATGTTGATACAGCTACGGCATCCCCATTGTTTTCCTTGAAAACTCAAGGGCATATAATTTAAATGCTTAGTTTAATACTAAGAATGCAACCAACTACAATTCAACATTTTCTTTTGTTTGAACTGCAAAACGGGGCAGAAGTGAAATTCCAGCCAGTGAAGTCAGAAACCTTACATACAGGCCACTGTTTTTGCCCAAGTATGAAAAGCTAGAAAACTGCATGACAAATTGGATAAAGAACTGCAACTTTCAACATAAAATTCTACCATAAAAATCTATGTCCAAAATTGTTATTTTGCTCCAGATAAGGGTACGGTAAGTATTAAGGCCACTACTACAATCACAAACTAAAATTAGATTTTTATCTTCTAAATTTATATAAATGATGTTATGATATGTAATTGCTAATCATAAAAGTGAAGAAGTTACTTCATAACATTAATTTCTATTTGTTTCCAAGAGAAACATGACAAAGTATTTTGCATAACTTCACAGGAATTAATCCAAAAAGAAAAAGCAGGCAAGAATAATTCAGATAGAAACCTATCTGACCTAGTTAGCACTTACAGGTCTGTATAATGAATGTTAAAACTTAAAGCAAGTGTGTCACTTTTTTTTAAACATTAAAAGTGTAAAAAAGGGCCAGATCACAGCCTTAGCCAAGATGTTGTGTATGTTGAAGTAATGAAGCAACGATATTCTACTGGAAGGGCTGAGACTTCATATCCATCTACATAAACAAACACATAATAGGAAGATGCACACAAATTCTGCTTTAACAGATAAGGATAAATCAGTCTTGTGGTAGTTTAAGATCATCAATGTTCACTGATTAGCTACAAAAACAAACGTGAGCAGCAAGAGAATCACAGTAAAGAGATACCAGAGCTGACTTGAGAATGAGTGAGCTCAGGTACCACAGGAAGTCTCACAGGGGCAAACTGTAGCTGACTTCAGACATACTCCATGACAGACTGCTTTGACTGTTAGCTTTAAAAGCCAAGCAACTAAAATCGAGCAAGAACGAGGGATAACCTTTTAAGAAATTATATCCCGCGCTATTTTTCATAATGCAAATACTAAGAAAGTGGTAATACAAAACAGCAAATGGACAAACTCTTGCCATTTGGATGTACTTTCGCCCTGGACAAACAGCCAGCAAAATATGCCAATCATATTTATATCAAGACTTAACAACACAAGAGCATTTACTTAAAAGTTAGTTTAACTAATCCTTTTTCTAGTAGACTGACTATTTTGATTTCTCAGAGATAGAATTTCAAGTTTAATACAGTTGAAACCCAAGCGTAGTAGCTCTAATTGTAGCTACTAAAACCTATTACATTTTTTGATGAGACACACAGGAATATACATACATTCTGTACTGTATCCAAAAAGAAGGTTAAAAGTGTGTTTCAAATGATGGAAAAAAACATATTAAAAGATAGCCCAAGTACCCCATTAGAAGGCAAGCAGGTCTTGGAAAGTCTAGAAATGTTACGGTCTGGCAGATTAGTCTTATGAGTGAAAGGAAGGAACAATATGCTACGAATACATTTAGACTTGGGATTAAAAATAAAAGTTTTAATGGCTACAAGGCAGATATTTTATTATACAATGTAATAATGGTGCTAAAGAGTATAAAAACATCACCTGTTTGCTCCTGTCCCATCTACATATATAAAGTATGAAACGTCTACAGCTGCTGAACTGATCTACTTGTTCAAGATGTAGCATCACTTCCACACACCCAGGAAAACACACTCACCTTCCTCATGAATTAAGTATCTTAGGTAGGAAGATGAGATTGTGATAAGGAAAGGGGACATAATTACTTAGTAATTACCTAGGAAAAAGAACTGACACAATAATAGAAAGTATGAACTAAAGTTAACAACAGTTTTACATATTTGTCCTCTAACACTTGTTATAAATATTTTTTTTAAATAAAATTGAGATTTCAATAAAAAAATTTTGCTCATAATGAGCTGCTCAAATGTGGGAATATTAATTACGTAGAAGTCACTTCTGATTTTCAGAGCCAATTATTTGCTAATATACATATTATAGTAAATTATACAAAACACCAAGCAGTATACTTACCCACCCACAAAGCAGAGGATATAAAATGCAAAGTAAAATATAGCGAAGGGTCCAAAAGTTACTAGAAAAAGCACAAGGCCAAGACTTCCCCATCCCCATATGGAAAGACTGGTCTGTAAACAAGAAGAGATGAAAAAGGAATAATTAGTATGATATTAATACAACTACAAGCGTATCAAGCTTTGTAGAAACTACAAATATATTTTAACTAGATATGGAATAAGTTTTGCTTGATTAAAAAAATTATCTTTATTTTTTAAAAGCCTATTGCTATCTCATTATATTGTGGGCTAGTAGTCCAGCTTAGTTGAAAGAAAAACGCTCTAATGTCGGCTATTGTTACTCATGTCTCACTTCAGATGCAACTACCACCCTTTAAAGTATAATTTCTTTTTCTTCTCTGTTCTCATTTTGTGCAGTTTTGTTTGAGATCTCTTTTTCATTTGTTTGCTTCCCCTGTGAAATTCTCCACAGCGTCCAAGAAAAAGGCTTTGCAACACAACAGGAAGAGATGAATACAACCTTGTTCTACACAACTACATATGTCATTTTCCACGACCAAGCAAGGCTATTTCTTCCCTAAATCAAATTAGTTGCAAGACCAAAAAAAGTGTTCATTTCTCCAATCAATGCACAAATAAGTCAGAAGTGCATCAAATATTTGGTGCAAGTTTACCTTTACTCTTCACTTTAAATAAAAGAGTGTGCAACTTAAGAAACTGATTACTAATCTCTAACAATTTTTACCACAGAAATCAAGAGCATTTAAAAAATTCTTTGATATATCTAAAAACAATTCTGTTCTAAAATAAGGAAGTTTAACATGTAAAACAAAAGAGATCCCAGATGAACATTTTCTCCCACACAGGCATTAAGCTCCTAGAAGAGATCTGGCCTAGCAGGGAAGAGTGATACTTCAGCAGTTAAGGGGGAAATGGGGTTGTTTGGAAAGCCTGCGGTGCAGCTGAAGTCAGCCAAAAGAGCATCGGTGGGGCTGGTGGGATTTTGGGGCTAATGTCTTACATAACGCAACAGGCAAAACTTCACCTGCACTGGAAGATTCACCAGGAGCACAAAAAAAGCAAGACTCAGATTATTGTGCTGATACAGGTTACAATATAATGGCATTTATATACACACATACACACACACTTGATCTATGCATATAGATAATATTAAAAGTAATGTAGCGAAACCCTGCCTGAACCAAGCTACAATAGGTTTTGGACCTTCACAATGCTGCAATGCAGTCAACAAATATTATATAAACGTAATTCAATCTAGTCTCTAGTTCAGTATGGAAAGCATGTTTCAGCCAAGTCCCAGGAGTGTGAAACCGATGATGACAAGTATTTATAGGCCACCAAAACTGTTCCAGCTCTAAGGTTCTCAACTTTTCTTTTCTTGTTGTCTAATTTATGCCTTTCCTTCCAGTGATCAAATGACACCCTGATGGGAACTCAGACAACTGCTATGTCAACAAGTAACACTTATAAAGTATTTAAATTAACTTGTCTTGCAGTTTGACATTTAGAAAACAAGCAGAGATCGAACACCATATTTGCAGAGCCCTTTTTTAGCTTTTAATATGGGGACAGGGGAAGCTTGCCTACAGTCCTTATTTCTCTAAAGGGACTATGTAGATTTCAGCTTTCCATTTTAGGCATGGGATTTAGAAAAAATCAACTTACTGACAAAAAAGGTTTTGAAATCCTATAAACAATGAAAAGAATATTAAATTAAAATTAAATTAAATAAGGCTCTTACATAAAGCGGCTTCGATTCTTTTTTGAGAGAAAGACATCAGGCTGCCCAAAAGCAAAATCATAGTTCTAGGGAGAGATTGTTCCATAAATTATCATCACCAGAGCAATTTAATTCTTCCTATTTTATTATAAGTTTAATGGAATGTTGAGATGAAATTCTACTTTCTTCCTAGTTAAAAGTCTCTTAGCAAGAAAGAGAGAAGCTATAGGCAACACCTCCTGGTGCCTGAGGCTGGAAAAAAGTTACACTCATCTACATACGTACGTATTTTAATTAAAAGTGCTGTAATTCAAAAACTGGATTGCAAGTGCTTAATTTCTCTTTAACATTAAAAAGTGCTTTATTAGATTATATTAACCATATAATCCACACCGCTAAAAGGCTGAAGAACGGTACTACAATAAATAAATTTTTAATACTCTTGGCCACAGCTGAGAAGACTTTGTTGACGGATAATAAGTAAATACAGTAGCTAAATTGCTTGCGGGGTGGGGAGGAGAGGGACACCAATCCAAAGAAAACTGGCAAATACAACACTCAACTAAAAAAAAAAAAATTATAAATCTACATTTCAATACACAAACAAGACTCTTTGTATCCATGCCCTCAGAAATAAATTTTAAAACTTCTGCAGAGCACTACAAGCAACAGGAAGATACACACACAGAAGATAACGTTTAACAGTGGTCTTTTTTTTTTTGCCAAAAATCAGTATGCTTAATGGCATTATTCAAGAGTAACTTCTAAATATGGGATAAGCACTCTAAATGACTTAACAGAACTTAATTAAACTAGATAGCAGGATGCATATTCAGAGTTGGATGAATGCATAATTAACAAAAGAAAGTTCTACAACTCTAATAGATAAAACAGTGACCTTTTGTCCTATGCCCCAGTTTTGCAATTTAGCATATGGCTACAGAGATTCAAATCTCATTTGGTATTTTAATAGGATTTCTTAAAACTTGCACGACTTGGTACACTGCATGAAGTACAACAGATACTGGCCCAATTCTTGTATACTTTAGATGACTGGTTAATAGTCTTCTGGATTTCAAGACATTCAAAGGCATCTAATCATCAGCATGGATCCCTTTAGACCGACTGTAAATAAAACTTCCCCAACTTCACACTTTGTAAAGGGATTTTAGCAGAATAACTCCCAGATAAAAATGAAAACTTTAAACAAAAGTTTTTTTAACATATTCAAATCAACCATTAAAGGCAAAGAAAGTCCAAAACATTACATAAATATGGCTATGTAGCTGGTAAGTATGGAACTAGCTCAGGTATTTAAATTCAAATCCTACCACTTAAAATTTACTTCCAAGTAAGTTTTATTTATAATGTAAATTCTTTAGAAGATTCCCAGATTTACTGAAGCTCTGCCTAGCTTTATTAAGGTTAACTGCAGGGTGAATGCTTATCACTTTTGGCAGAAAGAATGAGCCAGTCTTCTGAAGAGACGGCACAATGCTGGTGTTTAAGCAGCAGCCACCCAGACCCTTTAAAAGAAGCTGACATGCCCTGCGCTGAGAGGGCAAACTTCCAAGCTGAACTGTCATACTGTATGCATACACACATGTGCACACGGATAAAGGATCTTTATCCCAGATCAGCAATCATTCTACCTCAGCAGTTTTAGCCACTTTTGCTTACCGTCATGGCAGATTCCATATGTTAGCCCCACCATCACCACTTCTTATCTTTCATGTGTGAAGTCTTTCTCTGTAAGGTGTCTGCAGTGTATTAGTAAGGTCACATATGCAAAGGACTAACATAGCATCATTATTCACACACAGTAATTTTCTTCCTATGATACAGAACTGCTTTAGCAAAATAAACTGTAACTGAAGTAAAGGGCTGCCTGTAAGCCTAAATAGAGCACTGAAGAGCCTCAGTAGGTAGAAGACATACCAAGCTGAATATTCAGATGAGCTTGATTCAGGTCTTACAGATAACAAGAGTATCGCCTTTCAATGATACTTTTTTTTTTCTGACTAGGCTTTGTTCATTTTTCCCATTGAATTTTTTTTTTCCACAGTATACAGTCAGCTCCTAGAAAAAGTACATAAGGAACTTGCTTTCTTATATAGATGTCCTTTTCCCTTCTTTGGCTTCTGCTTTCTAATTAACACAGCATTTTGATGATCCCTGTTGTACACTGTTATGGCTAACAGTGCTGAGCTGAGACTGACTACACAACTTAACATGACCATTCACACAGGAGTTTATGTAAATCCACAAGATTCACTGCTTATAAACTGTGCACTGAAGTCTCAAAGAGAGACTTGAACCAATAGTTTAAGAGAAGAAAAAAATCTCACTATAATTTAGTATGCATGCAGTTACATGTAATACAATTTACTAGTTACGAATTAGCTAAGAGTATTTTGCAGGCAAATCAATAGGAGTGCGGCAAGGATTTACTGTACCAACCACAACAGCAATGTGTTACTCCGCTAACAAATACAGCTGTATCTTAGCATATTTTAAAGTACCTTCAAAAGGTTTTTGGTTCGCTTAAGCCAGCTGACAAGCTTTCAGAGCTTTGTCTCTCTCCCATCTTTAAGCAAAATCCTCAGCTTTGATACAGCTTTCACTAAAATGATTCACTCAGGTAACCAAAGGTTTGTTGTTTGGATTTAAACTGGTGCTGTCAATTTTAGCTTGCAACTGGAAGTAAAACATAAGTGTTTCTAGTTTAGTGCAAAAACACTGCTATGCCAGAAGACCAGGTAGTCCTTTTCTTTCTACTGTCCTCTGCCACCAAACAGCAGACACAGGTGTTCCCTTTCACAAAGCTCTGGATGCCAGCATCCTCCCACTCCAGCCAGGAGCTCCTGTTCCAGGTACCCAGCTCTCGTCAGGATTCTCCCACATGCTTGGAGTAACTGTGGTTTCAAGTTTGTAGATGGGGCAGGAGGGGAAACAAAGAACATCCATACAAGGAGGCCTGGGCTCTAGAACAATCTCCTTTTCAACCTTAAAGCTTCATCAAAGTACTACTTAAATCTTACAGCTGTGTGATCCAAAAGGCCCGTGCCACTTCAGAAGATCGCCATTTATGATTACTTTCAACTTTAATAGTTGCAACAGAATAAATCTGAACATTAAAAGAACACGATAACTTAAAACAAAACCATGCTTCTTTGCCCACAATTCTTTTACTGTGTATATTCAAATACATCTGTCCATTAATATTTTTTAAATGGCAGTAGCTAATCTGTCTGTAACTAGACACTGATGAGGAAACTGATCTTTGTCATTTGAGTAAACATTTTTATTTTTAAAAAATATGATGTGTTGCCAAATGTATTTAATGTCACCACTGGGCTCACATTAAAAAAAAAAATTGCCAAGGATTGCCTATACAGTAGATGTCAAGTTTAATTTTGTTAATTCTACACATCTGCTTTTTAATTTGACTTCCATTTTGAGTGTAAATGGAACGTGTTCATGTATAAACCTTTCTATAATTAAGGTGAGTGTCATTTTTATCAAGTGATTAAAAACGTTATTTTAGGATTCAAATTACTCTCTCTTCACTAGCATGACAAGTAAAATTGGACAGCTGTATCAACTGGAGTGCCAATTTCATCTGTGGTGAAATTGTTATGTTATACTACGAGGAGAAATATTTAACAATTGTGAAATAAACCATTAACATCTTTGTAGTTACATTCTCCTATCTGCCAGAATTACAGTAATGAAGTAAAAGAAATGTCAAGTGGTGTTTTGAGAAGAGTTCTGCTTATCCTCATTTCCTAACACAGATTCACAGAATGGTTTGGGTTGGAAGGGACCTTCTTTAAAGGTCACCTAGTCCAATCCCCCTGCAATAAGAAAGAACATCTTCAACTAGATCAGGTTGCTCAGATCCCCTAACATCATTAAAGGTCTCTTTTTAACCTCTTCTTTCTTACGTTTTTTGCCCTTTTCCTTCCTTAGTCCAAAAAAGGAAGGGAAAGAAAATCCTAAGCTCTATTTCCACTTCAGACTACATTAAAAAAAAACTGTAATGGATCTAACAACAAATTACTTCTGTACTCACACAAAAACTCTTGGGAATTATTATTTTTTTAAAGAAATTTTATACAGTCCATTTTTAAAATTGTTCTAAGTTTAGAATTATTTTTTTCCAAAGCAAGCCTAAATTAATAAAGTATATAAATATGCACTAATCATCTTTTAAATAAAAAAATATTTACACAATTAATGTTAAGTTTTCAGAATGCAAGCCAATTAAGATTCTTCTGAATAAACACAGTATTCCTGCTGATCCCTCCTGCTTACGGAGGCTGGAAACTGTCCTCCGCTAAGCAAGAGTCCGTATGCCCTCTCTCAACCTCACCTCCTCCTCTTCCACTCAACGCACACTTTGTCTGTCAAATGGCTTAATTGGTTAACAGTTGGATTAATTCAAGTGCAATCATGTCTAACTGTATTTAGTTTGGATTTTCCTGCTGCTTCTCACACCGCTTGAGATAGAAAAGCTTTCGGGATCATTTCCCCTTTCCTCCCCTGCAGTTGTAAAAGGTAGTCTAACAAAGCTCTTATGGACAGGCTGTAACTTTTCATTTATATTCTAAAGCCACAATTACTGTGCTGTTTCAACAATTCATGAAGTTCACATTTAAAAGCACAAACCTTTACATGAAAATATATGCTAATACTTTACATAACATTAGAGTATGTACCTAAAAAGTTCCAAAATTATTGTGCATGTTCCTTTAATTTCAGTATTTATCCAGAGAGCAGCAAATTCCTTTACTCAAATGAAACCTGTTTCCTATACTCAGAATACTACTTTTAAAATGAAAATAGAAAAGTTATATTCCATATTTTTGATAGAATTGGTTTGTGCAATAAAGCTGAAGAAAAAGAATAGTCTTCAGATTAACACCGATCATTGTCCTATCAGAAATGGTAAATATTTTCAACATCAAGCTTTCTTTTCAAGTGAAAAAAACGGAGTAAAATTCAGCCTAGATTCAAAAGCCAAGATTTTTTTTCCCTCTCACACCTGCTCTGCCAGCATTACTGATCACAACATCAAATTAGGAAGTGGATTTTTACATTTTAAACCAACCTCCATTTTACTAACATTTATCTTCAGCACTAATAGCTATTTTATTACACAGCAGAACTATCAGCAAGGGACAGAAAGCCTCATTTCATGTAACCTTATTTTGAACAGGGAATCAGTACTTTATCTTACTATGCAAAACAAGAGGCCACCTTCACAGACACACAAGCTCTTTCTGATAAATCCACTCTGAAAAGTATTCTAGTTCAAAAGGATATGGAGTTTTGGTCAAGTTTACAAGAAGGACTTGAAATCTTGGATAGCAATGGGAAAGAGGAGATGCAAGCCCACTTTCAGCTACTTTCTTAAATACAGAAGAGACATACTCAAACCCATTTTATAATTTCAAAGAAATTGATCCTTTTCTTTTGTAAAAATCCATAGTGACTTGTATCTAAGCTAGTTTAGCCATGTGGACAGAAAATAGACAAAAAGAATCAAAGCATTTTTGATCACCTTAGATGATCCAAACATGGACAGACTTAGTGCTTGACAGGATCTCCTAAGGTGATCCAAAGTGAGAAAATAAAGTAATCCCTGTAACTCTAGCTTGAATTCAAGCCAATGAGATAATCGAGACTGTTCTATGTTCAGCCTCTAGATAAACAGATTACATCTATTTCAAGTTTTGCTAGTGCAAAACACTGGCAAAGGGGAGCGAGGGGGAAGATCCCAGAATCTTTATCAAGTACAAAAAAAGTCTGTTCTCCTAAATGGCTAAAAATAATGAAGTCACCTGTTCTTTAGCCAAGCAACTGTCATTGCATATTTCATTTGTGACTACTGCTCAAGTAGCATTTTAAACTTTTTAATTTTTTACCTAAAACTGCATCAAGGCATTATTTAAAAGCTCCTCTCATCAATGTTTTCCTTCTTTTACTGCTGAAGAAACTCGACTGCTTTGAAAAAAAAAATTAAAGAATCATCAACTTTGCTTCTAGAACAATTTCTACCACTTAAAATTCCCAATATTTATCTTGACAGAAATACATTAAATCAATCTCTCTCTGTAAGAGTCAGATCTAGTAGGCTGTCTCTGTATGTTCCATCTAATTAAAAACTTGCAGGAAGAACTCAGGGCTACTGCAGAAACAGTCGCAAAAGACATGGTTTTAAAAAGGTTTCTTCATACCTTAACAGCTATGCTTTTTGAACATAGAAAAGAAATTTCTTTAGTTTTAAGCTCATGTTCCATACTAGCAGTAAGTTCAATTGAGAATCCTTTCTGCACAGCAGTAAGCTGCTGCCTATTCTTTGAACTCAGATCTCCACTATACTGCCTAATAGATGTCATTACCTGTATCAGCTCATACTTACAAAGAAAAAAAAAAAAAAAAAAAAAAAATTGTTTATGTAGAAACGGTTTGGGACACAGCCTTCTGTTTAAAGGCAACCCATTTTCGTTCTCTTTAGAAGGAGGAGAAAGGGGGAAAAGATGGGTTATATAAGAAGTCTGATGAACAATGATTACTTTTTTTAAAATAAATACTTTGCTACTTCTATGGAGATACTACACAATTTCACAGCAACTACTGCGTGCAAAATAGTTGGTGCAATCTTAAATTTATAGAATTAGCTTTAAAAAAAAAAATTACACACAATGACACAGTACCTACTTTTGGAAATTTCAGAAGCTTAAAAATAGCAACAGCCCCACAAAAATAGAAAGTGAAACAAAGTGAAAGCGTTTTGGTTTTGCAAATACAGAACTCTCAGAGACATGAAGGTATATAAATCCCATAAAATCAGGAACATTTTGGTACTGCACACTGCAGCAGCAGTTATTGTGCTTTTTTTCTTTTGCTTTTTCCTAAACAACTCATCACATATGAAACAGCAGACAACATCCTCAAATTTTATACTGAAAAAGAATAAATTTTTTTTCTACTACTTGATGACTTGCTTTGAAGCATCTAGAAGCAAATAATTACTCTCAAGAAAATTCCTCAAAATCAACGGTTTCTTCTAAAAAGGGCTGATAAACCACACGTTTCAGTGACCTACCTGCAGGATGTGTGTGATTTTTTTACTGAGAATAAACTTGTAGTATTATGTGTTTATATATATTTCATATATAGAGAAATATTTGAGAGAGAGAGAGAGAGAGAGACATACACACACAAAAATTTCATTACTTAAGTTTACTGTAGAAAGATTTAGTCATTAACTTCTGAAGAGTCTTTCAGTACCCTGGCTTCCTCAGGCTGTAAAATTACTCACCTGAGAGTTTTGTTTATTTCTTTAATCTACTAGTAACATTATATCTGCTACTTGCAGTACAATTTTCAGAGTCCTTTGAACTACAGTATCTCACCAACTTCAAGATGAAACTGCTTTGGATGCAGTACAGTATTTTACTGTGCTTTTTCATTATTTCAAAACTACATACAACAAACTAAATGTTCCCAAATAAGCAACACTTCTCATCTAGATGAAAAAGTTACTTTAAAAACACTAAGGTAGCAACATAACTTCACAATATTGTTATCTGAGATGGGGCTAAATATAAAGAGACTCTAAATGTCTTTTCAGGTCAAATTACAAATGTAAGGGAATATAAGCGGAAGAAGCTAATCTACATTACCTATCATAACTGACAGGACTCTCCCAGTAACAGACAAGCCCAATAAGACTAAAAATTAATTTCCACATTGTCCCTAGTGATCAAGGCTGTTGTCTCTAACTACAGTCAGTCACGTCACATATCTTTATGGAGCTACCTTGGTAAATGAAATAATGTGGTTAAAAGATCCCCATCCCTCTCCATCCCTGGGGAAAGAAAAAACAAACAAACAAACAAAAAAAAGGTCTTTTTTTCCCTTTATTAAAAAGGAAGAACTATAAACAATAACGTAGGGCTCAGAAAGGAAAGCCATCTTGAGTTTCTCAGTTGCAATGCCAAATGGCACCTTGACTACAGGCAGTACTGCAATTGGTATTATGGAATCTAGAAAGTCAAAGCTCAACAGAAAGTCGACATAAATGACTTCTCAAACTACACTGTCAGCTGAAGTGGATCTGCAAGAAGGAAGGTCCAGGTCAGCAAGGAAGGAAAGTGTGGGCCAGTCAGCCTCATCTCAGTCCATAAGAAGGTTGTGAACAACAAAAAAGGATTGACCAAGTGCAAATCATGTCTGATGAACCCAATTGCTTTTATGGTGACGTGACTGATGTTGAGGACAAGGAGAGAGGTTTAGATGTTGTGCACCTTGCCTTTAGCAAGGACTTGAACATAATATCCCAGTTTCCTTATCACACAAGTGGTAAGGTATGGGCTGCTAAGTAGATAAGGTAAGTGGAAAAAATTGACTGGACTGCTGGACGCAGAGTCACACAATCAGCAGTGCAAAGTTCAGCAGGCAGTCCGTAACCAGGTGAGAAACTTCAAGGATCAATATGGCAAGTGATGCACTCCCTTAGTGTCTGCAAAGAATACCAAACCAGGGTGAGTGCTCAATATGCTGGAGGATAGAGCTACTGTTCAGAGGGAGGTCAACAGGCTAAAGAAGCGGGTTGACATGAACTTTGTGAAGTTCAACAAAAACAAGCATAGGCTTCCATCAGCGCCAGAAAAACCCTGGGCCACCATACAGCCTGGAAGCCAACTCTCTGGGAAGCAGCTCTTCAGAAAGGTACCCAGGGGTCCTGGTGGGCAGTAAGATGAACTTAAGTCAGCACTGTGCCCTTCTAGCAACGGCAGCCAACAGCATCCTACCCTGTATTACCGAAAGTGTCACCAGCAGGTCCAGTAAAGTGATTCTTCTTCTCTATTTGGACATGTAAGACTACCTCAGAGTCCTGTGTCCAGGTCTGGTCTCCTCACTACAATATTAATCCACCTGTAAACCAATATGCAATTCCAGCACAAGGGATTTTGTCCCCCCAAAAAATACTTCCATATACCGATGTTACACACTGGGTATATTGGTCACCAAGAGAACTGTAGATTTTAAAAGTTTATTCATGCTCCAAATTAATATTCTGACCCTCCGTTAGGTGACTGGGAAGTAGAATCATAGAATGGCTAGGTTGCAAGGCACCTTCAAAGGTCACCTAGTCCAACTCCCCTGCAAGAAGGAGGGACACCCCAACCAGACCAGGTTGCTCAGAGCCTCATCCAACCTGGCCTTCAATGCTTCCAGGGACGGGGCATCCACCACCTCTTGGAGCAATTTGTGTCAATCTTCCACCACCCTCACTGTAAAAAACTTTTTCCTAACATGTAATCTAAACCTACCTCCCTCTTTTTTAAAACCATTACCCGTCGTCCTGTCACAACAGGCCCTACTGAACAGCCTCTCCCCATCTTTCCTGTAGGCCCCCTTGAGGTACTGGAAGACTGCTATCAGGTCTCCCCGGAGCCTCCTCTTCTCCAGGCTGAACAGCCCCAACTCTCTCAGCCTGTCCTCATAGGAGAGGTGCTCCAGCCCTCTGATCATCTTTGTGGCCCTCCTCTGGACCTTCTCCCACTGGTCCATGTCCTTCTTATGTTGGGGACTCCAGAACTGGACACAGTACTCCAGGTGGGGTCTCACCAGGGCAGAGTAGAGGGGGACAATCACCTCCCTCGACCTGCTGGCCACGCTCCTCTTGATGCAGCCCAGGACGCGGTTGGCCTTCTGGGCCGCAAGGGCACATTGCCGGCTCATGTTGAGCTTCTCGTCCACCAGCACTCCCAAGTCCTCCTCCTCAGGGCTGCTCTCAAACCATTCTCCACCCAGTCTGTATTTGTGCCTGGGATTGCCATGACCCAGGTGCAGGACATTACAGTTGGCATGGTTGAACTTCATGAGGTTGGCATGGGCCCACCTCTCCAGCCTGTCCAGGTCCCTCTGGATGACATCCCTCCACTCCAGCGTGTTGACAGCACCACACAGCTTGGTGTCGTCAGCAAACTTGCTGAGGGTGCACTCTATCCCACTGTCCATGTCACCAACAAAGATGTTGAACAGGGCCAGGCCCAACACGGACCCCTGAGGGACGCCACTCATCACCGGTCTCCACTTGGACATTGATTCATTGACCATCACTCTCTGAGTGTGACTATCCAGCCAATTCCTTATTGGATGGACAGAGTGGTCCGTCCATCAAACCCATGCCCCTCCAGTTTAGAGAGAAAGATGTCGTGCAGGACAGTGTCAAATGCTTTGCACAAGCCCAGGTAGATTATGTCCGTTGCTCGTGCCTTGTCCACTGACGCTGTTACCCCATCATAGAAGGCCACCATATTGGTCAGGCATGATCTGCCCTTCGTGAAGCTATGGTGGCTGCCACCTCCTTGGTCTCCATGTGCCTTAGCGTAGTTTCCAGGAGAATTTACTCCATGACATTGACAGGCAACTTTAAAACACAACTTTAAGATGTATTACTCCCCTTCTCTACCTCCCAGTGCTCACCTTTATCTTAAAAAATAAACAAGCAGTAGCAGTAGTCTCCTATACACCTACCCACCAACATACCAAAGGGCATCTATTGCCTAGGTACTGGAATCTGAAGAAACAGCTATCAACATTATATTCATTGATTTTAATACTTCGGGGGGTTGTTTTGTTCTTTTAATTTCAAGACATCAATTAGTGCCAGCACCATGAATCTGGTTTCAGTTTGGACCCCTGCTTGCAGTGATCACCCCTTCTCTGTACTTAATTTCTCTTCTCAAAAATTTACTGACAGTTCCCCAACATTTTTTAAAAGTATGCAGTGATCTTTAACCAGCATCACAATTAACTAACTACAATAGGAAATGGATGTAAAAATAGAGGAACCTTGAAGGTCAGAGTATGCATCACACAGGCAGTTTTCAGTGGCCAAATAACAACTAGATCCTAAGTTGCAAATACTACCTCCTGCCCACTGCAACACCAAAGAGGGAAAGCAAGCGTGAACAAATACAATTTATGTAGAGGGACAGTTATACAAACTCTGTGGAACACTTTGTTCTCAAGAATCATGGCATGGAGTATTTCCAACAAATTTCAATTAATTTGGAGGTGGAGGGGGGGAAGGAAACCACAGAAATGGTGCATCAAGTCTTACCACTAATAACTCAAGATTATAGACTGAAACTAATTATACAGGAAACTAATTAAGTTATTTGAGTATCCAGCTCTCAGAGCAAGCTTATGGAAGGTATCTAAAGACTTCACTAACTGACACATGTTCAAGAACATCAAGAACAAAAAAAGAAACCTAACCAAAGTGGAGCTAGCTAACCTTACTCACAACTTTTTCTGGGGCCACAGATGCCCTCAGAAGTAACAGAAAGAACGACAACATTCCCTGTTTTCAAAAGGAACGGAATTATTTTGGATATTGATTCACTTTAGATCTAAACAGAAGGAAATGCAGGAAAGCACTATGCACTTCGTTTGCACTGGACCATGCAGCTGCTGATTTGGCAACTTCCCCTGCGTTCCCATCCTCATATCTCTCCAGAAGGCTGGTTCACCAAAACGGAACAATTCCTCATGCGGTTGCTGCTTAGCTGCTAGACCTGACACAAGAAGCAGTGTTACATCAGCTTGTTTAGGGTGGGAGAAAACCTCTCCAGTAGCAGCCAAAACTTGCTCCAGTTAAGTTGAACGTGAAACAGCACTTTTACTGTCTTAAATTTCTTTATCGATGTAGGATATCTAATGAAAATATATGACCAACCCAGTGACAGCAGCAGGAAAACAAAGACAGATATATAACGAAGAAAAATAAAGAGGAAGGAAACACACAAGAGCAACAAGTAATAAACAAAAGAACCACCATACAAACAATGAGGTGGAAGCATTCATAGACTAACATTCTAACCTAGGTATACTATTCCACACAGCAGAAACACAATTATTTTGATCACTGGAAAATAGAAAAATGCTTTGCATAATATATCAAAAAATAAAGAACAGTTATGGACAAGTCTCTAGAAATCCAGAAAGAAATAGTAAAAGAGTGTAAGCATGATGTTATATAGAAATTATTAAAACCTCTTATAGCAGTGTTGCAGTACCTAAAGGAGGCCCTATAGGAAAGATGGGGAGAAACTCTCCAGCAAGGCCTGTTTTGACAGGACAAGGGGTAATGGTTTTAAAATAGGTGGAAGGAGGTTCAGACTGGACAGAAGGAAAACATTTTTTACAATGAGGATGGTAGAACACTGGCACAGGTTGCCCAAGAGGTGGTAGATGCCTCATCCTTGGAAACATTCAAGGCCAGGTTGGATGGGGCTCTCAGCAACCTGATCTGGTTGGAGACGTCCCTGGTCCTTGCAGGGGGATTGGACTAGATGACCTTTCAAGGTCCCTTCCAAACCTAACTATTCTATGACTCTAAAGAAGTGCAAAGCCTCACACAGAAGAAAGGACTCAAGACTCTGGTATCAGAGACACTTCTCAGTCTGCAGCAGCAGTTAGAACAGCAGCACAGCAATGAGTAAGGCTTCATCATGTCTCTAAGTCAAACAGTTCCACGATCATTTTATGATCAGCAAAATTTTGAAGTAATTACTCCTTCTACAGTTACACAAGTTGGATACTTATTTCCTAAAGCATGTACACCACCAGATTTTTAATTCATCCGCACAGTCTGGAATGCCAAATGTTGAATACAGGATGACTAGGAACATCAGGCACATTCTTTCCCATTGCTTTTCACTACCGATTAAGAGCTATGAAAGAAATTATTCCAAGTCTGAGGCATCGTTTCATAATCAGTTGGTTAGCTATGGCAAACATTTTGCGTTGATCTTCTAGAGCATTATCTACTTGGCCTTGTTCGACAACACCAACAAGAAGAATGGAAGTGTAGAGCATCCTACAGGATACGTAGCAATTCAAACTTCCTGAAGTTTGTTCCCTGACATGACAAACGAGAATCTGACCTACACTGCTTCACAGTTATTTCTTAGAATTACAAAAATACGCTGAACAGGAATACGTGATCTTAAAATAATCATATTTATTAAGTAATAGCGTTCTGACACAAACAGATTCGATGAAAATAGAACTAGGATCACTCCGTTCCTCCTAGAAGCATGAGATTAAGGGAAGAAAGGCAGAGGAACAGATATAAAAAATGAAATCACACAGTAACAAAAGCACAGTTGTATATAAGTAGCCAACACTCTTCAAAGTAGTGTGAAAATAGCTTCAAAATAAACTACTGAAGTAACCACTACAGTCAAACTCTCTATTCTGTCATGGGAAATCCCTGGATTTTCAGAGAATCCCACTTGAACAAAACCAGTTAAGAATTTGTGGGGCTTTCTAAATGTTTGTAAAATGCCAGTGCTAAAAGACCAGAATAAATCTGACGCAGGCTGTTTTAACTGCAACACTGATATGGCATCCCTTTCCATATAGAAAACAAAGCCAATCAACATTGTCACTTCTTCAGAAACTTATCTCCCCTCTCTGAGGATTTTACAGATACTTCTGCTTCAGAGCAAGAATAAAATCTTTAACAGGTATTCTCAAACTCTAACAGGGTTAGAATTGACCTCTTTTCCAAAATAAATGGCAGTTACAAAAGGGATTCTCTAGTTGAACATAACTATCATCTATGGTTACTCACATTAATAAAAAATGCCTCATACCTATAATTACAATTATGCAGTCATCATTTTAAGGTGTAATAATACAGTACTACAGAAATTATGTAAACAATGTTAAAAGTGCTCTTGTTAAAACACTTCAGCATGTTTACATCATGAAATAATGCCTCATTCCTAAATTAAAAAAATCAGACGTTACTTATTTGCGGGGATAGGGGGAACGGGAAGGTGAACAAGCAATTAAGCCCAAGATCACGATGCCTTGTACTTCTTGAGGTTTCTCTCTCAATGTAACCCAAGTGCCAACTGCAATTGATTTTTCCAACAGTCCAGCCTCAGTATTCTCAACCAAGCAATGGCGAAAAGTGCTAATGGGACTTCAAAAAATATGAATTCTTTAAGTGTCGTCAATAACTTACATACAACACCAATGGTTTCTTGTTTCTAATAATAGCAACTCTCCTAAAGCTAGTTCAAAAGAAAACATGCTTTGTCATCTCTGTAAGGGTGGGGAGAAAGGGACAAACATATTTAAAACAGAGATAATTCCCTGGAGTGCAACCAGACAGAGGAAATCGTCATTTGGAGCTCCTTCAGCTATCTAACCAGACAAGCTATTACTATTTTTATTGAATTAAGGAACTTCACATTCTTCTTTCACGCTGTTTTCGGGAATGGTCCAGACTGACATTTTAGAGTTGTTGCAGAACTCTACATTCAGTCTCAGCAGTCTGGGCTCAACTGTAAGAGCAGTCATGAGTGTTTAGACATTACCTTTTACTAATAGTCAGCAAAATAAGCATATGACATTCATTCTTTGTAACAGGTTAATTTTCCTAAATTTACCATTCCTCACATAATTTTAACTGATGCTCCACAGAATACAGAGTTATTAAAAGAGCTATCATAGCAACAACCAGGGACACAAAGCGGATCAGCAATACAGTAGACACAGTATACAGAATATACTGAAGAAAGGGAGGCTTTTTACCTCCCAAGGGCTTGCAACTGATGCTCCAGGTAAATCTCATCTGGCAAAACACTGGCATCAAGGCAAAGCCCCAGCATGGAAGTTTCACAAAAGGACAGAAAACTAATTTCTTTCCACATCCTGCTAACTGCCTACATATCTGAAGCTGTCTGTACCAGCAAAACAGCTGGTACAAAAGCTCTGATGCTTCATGTGACTGAACTATCTTCTAAAGTCATGTATCAAGGAACAGAAAAAATTAAAATGCTATAGTATATCAAGCAGTTAACTGTGTTCTGCATCCTTCAGAGCTGGACTAACATATACATCATAATGTGCTACTGTTTCACTAAGACTAATTCATTATTATTCTAAAGCAAGTTAAAACAAGCTACTGAGTCAACCTTTATTCTTAAAAATCAGGCAAATTTGCTTGGTTTTGCTCAAAACCAGTTCTCAATAGTTAGTAGCTATCAAAGTTTAACAAAAAAAAAAGTTTATTAAACCTCTCTCATAAAAAAAGTAGATTGTTTAATGGAAACGAAATTCTACATGCAGTTAGTGAATGATCTTGACCATTTGCAACAGCAAGAAATACCAACACAACAGAGCTCATTTTGCATGGTTCATTTTTAGTTGCAGACAAGGAAAAAAAAAAGTTCTTCTACTTTGTCAAATTTCAAATATCTTCTCAACTGTCACTAGTACTGCAACAAAGTACTCTTGCTAAGCTGTGAATTAAGTTGATGAAAATTTAGCTGTTGATAATTCAGAAGGAAGTTCTCACTAAGCATTTCAAAGCAGTTTAATGAGCAACTGAAGGAAAAAAAAAAATTGGAAAAACAAATCTACACCTCCCTTCTTCTAGAGTGCCTTCTTTGGAGGAAACACAGGCTGCAAAGGCAGATAGCACAGGTCATCAATTTGAAAGATATTCTTTGCAAGATTACTTCATGTAAATGAAGTTGCACTGAAATATTATTTAATGTTAGTTGCCATCAGAACTTAAGACACTATTGACAAACAAGAATCAGAGTTGTTAAACACCAGCTGCCTTGCTATAGTCAGGGCAGTACAGTTGCTACTGCACGAGAGGCAAGAACATTGAAGATACTTGTCTGAAAACACAACAGACAAATCACTGCAGCTTGTGTTCATCATGGCCTCACCAGACGAGAAAGTGCTGAATGGGAAGTTGCATGGAAACAGGCCACACGGGGTCTTGAAAAGAAAAGAAGATGTGATGAAAAAGGGGAACAAGTGAAAAGAAACAGAAAGGCCAACCCAACAAAGTAGGGAAATGATCACTGCAGCAGGAGTCTGAACACTTGCAGACAGAATATACCCAAGGTGACTGCAGAAATAAGTTCTGATGGCCAAGATGATGAAAAATTGAGGAATGGTGTTTGCTAAGTAGGTAAATAAGTTTATGTGCTTGGCACCCAATGACATGATTTCTGATGCAACTAAAATAAGACGACTTGCAGTAAGGTAGAAATTAAAAAATAATAAAAAACCCAACAACTCCGGTATTTTTTCCTGACGGGAAGTGCGATCTTCCCCTGAAGTTACTGATTACAAGGTCATAATCCTAACTGCATCCACATAAAACTGCACTGAATCTGCTGTGGTAGGCATATATGGATACAGTCAAAGGATGTAGGAAATAGATCTCGAAAAACTCTAACTTCTGTTTTAACTGCATTATAACAATACATGCAGAACTAGATTCTAACTTTCCTTCATGCTTAAATATATTTACTATTGTTTACATTGTTAAATTATAAAACTACCAGTTACAGTGGGGCTATGTTTCTAAATTTTTAATGGCTCCAAAAAAAAAATTACTGTAATCTTGGCCATTCTAAACAATAGCAAACTACACAAGTCCACAAATATCTAGCTGCTTTTTTTTTTTTAATCTCATTTCAGTATATGTTCTTAAATAGAACAGTTACTCTGAGAGAGGGAAAAAACCACACAGGCTTACTGGCTGTCCAGTGCTTCCCCTCCTCAAAGTTAATAAGATAAATTTCAGCAGCCTACAGACATGTGCAGTTTTCACTGCTGCCCTACTCCAACATCAGTCTGCCATACATTCCACCTCAAAGTCTGCATATAAAGAAAAAAAAAAAGGTACAGAGATTTAGGTGTTTATAAAATACTATATCATAGTATATACATATATCAATAGGCTTGAAGCAATCTGTGTCTTCCCGCAAAGTGTGGAAAGGGTTCATGGGTGTGACTGCATGCAGTTTTTACAAGGTGTTTTATCTACCAAGTCACCTCTGGAATAAGCAAAAAGAAAAAAACAAACATACATGCTGGAAAGGACTCCTTCCAGTTCACAGGTTAGGTGAGTCCTCTGATAGCCAAGAGCTGTCTGGCTGTTTAAAGAACTCCTCGTAACTGCTTTTCAGGCAGGTAAGCAAAGCCTGTAACTTTACTAGACCTCTCCAAAACTTAAAGTCATTCCTTGCCAGAGACCAAGCTTGGAATACTTCACCCTGAAGCATCTTGTATACAAATATTTTATATACAGGAACTAGAAGGACATCAGAAGCCAGTCCTCCAGGCACCAAGGCTAAGTATCATAATTGGTCATCACACACGTAAGTACTAGATTTTATGTCAAAAAGCCAATGGAGTAAGTGGCATCTACACTGCTACACCAATGCTACTAGGAAAAAAAAAAATCAAAATCAATTCCAAGACAATAAAGTGTCTTGGATAGGTACGCACAGCCATCATCAAACAAAAAAAAAAAGCCCAGTATGAGGCACCGACCCAGAACCTCTATGCCACCCTTAAAATAGTCTAAATTACCATGGTTAACGCTTATGCATCACACTCACCAACACCATTTAACGCAGACTGTTAACCCTGACCACCCACCAAATACTCTTCATGCAGAAGCAGGTCATGTATTTTTACAGGTTTAACTCACTTGGCAACTTTTACCCTCATGGCACTACAGAATCGCTTTCCTAATGCTCTGAAACTTTGAACTGAAGCAAACTGAAAGCTTCAGGATACTTTTTTACCTATCATTCTGCAAAGTAAAGCTAAATTTTTCACGTTCCAGAAAGCAAGCCTTTACCCTTCAAGATTTAAGACAATTCCATTTCAGACAAATAACCTTCACCACAGGATAAAATGACAAATTATGAAACACTTATCAAAGGTAATGCAATCATCATGTTGGAGAAGTATCTGTATGCCGGACACCTTGCTGACGCATTAAAAATAGAAAAGCAATCGGTCTTTGTAGAGAAAACAAAGTACGGGGAAAGTCTCATTTCCAGCAAGCAGAAAACACCACCAGATTAGCCTCCTGAGAGCACATTTGGGCACAGTAGCCATTTCCAGCCCACGCTGATCCTCAAATACCTGCTTGCCTCACAGCTTAGCTGTCCAGCTGCTTCGGGACAGAAACCCCCAGCCAGGGAGAGGCGAGCGGAGGCAGCTAACTTCTACCAATTACCTACAGCCACAAACTCCTGCAACAGCAAAACTGTTCGGTTTAAGCCGTGTTTTTAAGAAGAAAGCAAACAGGGAGCCTTTATGAAGCTACCGCAGAGGAAGAGACCAGAGAGGCCGAAGTCGGAGCCGGCGCTCGGGGCCCGGGCGGGGACATCTCTCTCCGGCGAGAAGGCCTAAGCGCCGAGACAAGCCCCCTCCTCGCCAGGTGTGCTCCTCCAGTAACGGGGCCTGCCGCGGGAGGAGCGGGCCCCCGGCCCCTGGCCGAGCGGGAAGGCCCAGCCGCCAGTGGATCGCGGGGGAAGGGAGGGCGGGCCTGCCTCGGCCGGCGGCCGCAGGGAACAGGCACGGCGGGCCGGGCTCTGTCGCGGCGCTGGAGCGGCCCCCTCGCCTCCCGCCCCGCCCTGCCCTGCCGGCCCCTGACAGGGGAACACCGCCGGGCCGGGGAGGAGGGAAGGGTGATAAGAAGGGCTCGGCGCCGTCCTGGACGAGCTGGCCGGAGCCTGCGCCCTCCCTGGCCAAAGGGGGAGGCTGCCTGTACCTATGCAGGTCGGAGGCCCCGGCGGAAGGCAGCTGCCTCCTCTCCGCCGTGGGCCGCGGCGCCCAGCTGCCCGCTCGGGCGGACGGAGAGCCGCTCCCCCCCCTCCCCTCCCCTCTCCTCCCGCACCCCGCCGGCGGCGGCAGGGCTCTTACCTCTGCTAACATCATTACCCCGCTGCGCTGCGGCGCCTCGGCGGCCCTAGCCCCGCAGCATGGTGAAGCCTCGCGGCCGCGCGGAAAGCTCCCCCTCACCCTGCGGGGAGCCGAGGCAAGGCGAGCGCCGCCAGCCCCCCTGCCGCCTCCCTCAGCGGCCGCCCGCCGTCCCCAGCCCCGCAGCCACCCTCGCAGCTCGGTCCGGAGAGGCCGCCATCTTGGAAAAGCTACGTGCACCGCCGCCGTTCCCCGCCCGGCGCGCCCGCCCATTGGGGCTGCGGGACGCGGGGCCGCCCCTGCCGGGGCCGGCCGGCCCGTTGCCGCCCCGCCTCGCCCTGCCGCGGCGCGGCCCGCAAGTTTCCAGGTCCGAGCCGCTTGCCTACCTGGGCCGTGGACACCATAACCAGCACAGGCGGCCCTTTGCCAGGGTCCAGCCCCAGGGCTGCGGTGTGGCGGCCGGGAAGGCTCCCGGGCCCCGCGATCTGGTAGATCCGGGGGCCGGGTATCGCTCAAGGGGTCAGGGCTGGAGCCGGAGCCCGAGCCCGGCCCGCGGTGCAGCGGCCCTAAAACACCGCGCAGCCCCAAGGGAGAAGTTGAGGGCGGTGGAACTTGGAACGTTGTTGTCAAAGCTACTCTGCTGTGGGTTGGTTTTTTTGGTTTTTGTTTTTTTTCTTTTTTTTTGCCGTGTCTCCCTTGAGACGCTGGTGTGCCATCTGTGTGAGGTTCTCAGTACGAGGTTCTGAGGATGGTAACTGAAATAATTTTTTAAAATTTCTGACCAAGGAGCATGCCTCATCCACCAGTAGTGTAGGCAGCGCTGCATGCCCTTCTGCTCTAGATGTTAAGAAAGAGACATCTGTGAGTCCTGTTACCTACAGTGTTGTTAAGTAGTGGCGTAAATGGTGGAGCCGAAACACGTCTCAAGACCGGAGCCATGTCCTCACCAGACCAGAGAGCTCTGCTTGCAAGGCAACGCAGCCCCACAGCTCAGTATCTGAATACATGGAAAGATTCCTGTCTGAAACTTGCGGCTTTTCCTTTAAACACTGTTCTGTGGGAGTTTGTTTGCTTGCTTGCTTTTTAACTAGACTTTAAAAGTTACAAAGTTAACTTTAGGTGTGTTAGGAGTATAGAAATTGGATGGCATTTTTTTCTGTGCTGCCAAAACCAGAAAATGCACACCCAAGAAGTAGTAATGGTTAGCAATGAAGGTGGAAGAAAAGCAACGCTACTATTAGAACATGAAGAAAACCAACCTTTTTCAATTACGGTGGTTTTTCTCCCCAAGTAAAAGCAAGGCCCCTTTTCTTGCAGACATGCAAAGGCTGTTAGGGAGCCTGGTGGGTTTTGTAGAAGTTCTTTAATTTTTCATGGGATTATTAAATACTCAAGACTTCAAGGTTGCCCACTTCTTAGTTTTATTTGTGAGCATTACTGAGTTTCAGTTTTACTCATACAAGTGGTTTTCCCCTGTCAGAGACCCAGCTGTTTAGTCATGTGGATCGCCCTTTCAAAAAAGCAGACCCTCGATGCTCATAATTTCTAGATAATTCAAAATAATAACTTTTAAAAGTAAGTAGTAAGCTTTGTACTTCAGAGTCTGTATTTTGAATGTTTCATGTTAGCATTATTCTTTCCTCCAAGCTGATGCCTCAGAGAAAATTCAAATCTCACAGCACACACAACTCTATTTTAAACAATAGGTTTAACAATAACAGAACCAATGCAGTGGTCTTTCACATGGTATTTCGCCATCTTGATAAATTAAAAAATTGTTCAAAAACATTGAGCAATGGGAATTGTGAAATACCAATTCTATTGTATTGCTTTGGTCCCCTAACATTTATTTACAGCATTCTGTAGATGCTTATTTGGAAGAGAGTCATATATATATACAACTGTGGTTCTCTATTTGTGGCTTTCATCACACTTCCGTTCAGCCAAATAATGCCCTATGCTCACGTCTGTGGTAGAGGAAACCCTGAAGGGACCCATAGTACAGCAGAGTGCTCAGTAAATCATCAGTTGTATAATTACACAAAAACATCAACACATACTTAGCTAGGTAGGAAACATTCAAAATACTTAAAAGACCTACTGTTTGCCATGTCACTTAGTTATAAATACATTATCTGGGCAAGGCAGAGTATCATGCACTGATAACATAAATTACTCAGCTTATAAAATGTAAGAGGTAAACAGGACGTAAAAGTCACATGATATTTATTAATATATAAAAATATATTAGTAGTGGAAGCAAGATGGTGGTCTACCATTTTGGTGGTCTACCAAAATAAACTATCTGTTGACACGGTATTTCTTTGCCTCGTATGTTTAGACACATCAGGTAAGGTTTTCAAAAGAAGTAATCACCTTTGAAAACTTACTGCAAAACAGTATATATCCCGAGTGTGCCAGATGTAAAAGAAGAACAAATCTTATGCAAATTTCACAGCAAGATGAAGCCACAATTAATGCTTTGTACTTGAACTTGAATTTGCCCCTACTTCTGCTTGGGATTTGGCAGCCCAACAGCAAACTAGTCAGGGAACCACCTTTCATTCTTCTACTGCTGGAATAAACCTACCAATACTTTTACTACCGAAAACCGTTCTCTGATTTTACACCTGTCAGCATAGCCTTAATATTGTTGCAAAAGTTATTAATGTTATTAAAAGTTATTAACCCATTATTCTAATTTTTGGTTAATACGATCTCATCTTCAAAGGGGAAAGGTAATATAATTGCAACAGCAGGAATGAGACTGTGAGGAAAGACTGAAGTAGACTCAAGGCAGAAGAGGAGGCAGCATTGTAAAGGCAAGGTGAGAAGAGGCAGCCACTTTGAAAGAGGATGATATGAGGGACTTCTTAAAAAATGAGTCTGCTAGGAGTGGCAGAAAGGAGGAAGAGAGAAGAAAGCTGTCCATCACTAAGGAATTAAACAGTTATGTTGCCTTTTCCTGTTCTTGAAATAAACTGAAAAAAGTGTAGGTACAAGTTATTTTATTTTGGTTTGGTTTAGTTTGTTTTTTTTTCTGGGGAGGAGGATGTTTCTAAATGAGTATGAGCAAGTCTGGAAACAAGGCTTCAGCTGTGATTGGAAGGATTATCAGTGGTAGGCCAGAAGCACTTGAACACTTATTTGTTTCCCTAAGCCCATCTTTAAGTGACAATAACGCTATTAGACTTGATGAGTCATCCATAAGAGAGTCATCCATAAGAGAGTCACATTCCTTACATTTTATCCTTGTGCATTCGTTACACATACAGCTTGGGACTGGTGGTGCAATGAGCTAGCGTACTTAACGGAAGCGGTGCAGCCACATTAGCACTGTGCTCATCCAGGCAAAGCAGCGTGCTCATGATTTTCTTGTCACTTCCACAAACCCACAAACACTCTGTGAAGAACTGTGTTAGGGCAAGTATATATATCTGTAGTCAAATGCAAACCTGGCAGAAAGCTTTTGCAGCCAGTCCTTAAAAAACTCAGAGGATTTTCTCTCGCGTAGGCCTAGACAAATGCTTAATTCAACTAGAAGGAGTACCTTAACACTGACAGCTGCAAATACCTTCGTATTTATAAGACAACTCCTACTTGTTGCCAAACGTCTTAGTGTTCTTTGCATTTATTACAGTTTTCACTGACTATAAGCAAATAAAGTTTTCTGATGGTCTAGAGTCACATTTTGAAATCCCGCTGTAGACAATGGAAGCTGCGGGGGGTGTCTCGAAATTATGGATGAATACAGCATTAAAATCTGAAATAGAGCAGGGAGGAGATAGAGATAGCACTGGCAGGCTCTCCATCCAGAAGTTTATAAAGATATTTGTAAAATGAAGCATAGTGAGTGCACAAAGTTAAGAGGCAGGCTCAGAGACAAAAATATAGTTGTGAGGGGGCGGATGCAGCACACCCAGAAGAACTTTGGGGCACGGCAAGATTTAGCAATAAAAGAGCAACTGTGTCAACTTGCAGCCAAGCACAAAAGAGTGCAAATTATTTTCCAGCCCTAAAAGGAGGGCAGTACCACAACCTAAATAACTGTTAGCTCACCAGCTTATGAAAAGTGAAATTGGTTACCTAATTGCTATTAGAATAACCTCTGAAACAGCAGTGACCTGCATTTGGAGAGCAAAAGGATATGTTCTTTTGGCATGTACCAGAAGACAAGTGAAGACTAAGGAAAGGGGAAACGACAGGCAGGGTTGGGGGAGGGACTGACTGAACAAACAACAGACCAATTTTGCTTTACTAAGCAGTTTCATTAGAATGGCTACGAGACTGTTTCTAGCTTCATCAGCAAGCCTAAACTTTTGTACCTTTCTCTACAGCCTAGAAAAGATCTTTTACAGAATTATTTCTGTAGACTATAGATTAGCTCTGATTGTCCATAACTAACCAATATTAACCTAAGTTTGGCTTCTGTTCACTTAAGTTGTTTGCAGCTCAGGCTGGCAGTATGGTTGGAATTGCTTAGTTTGGGATTAAGGTTTTTGTGGGGGAGGCATGGTGAGGTGGAGGAGGTCTGCAGAATTTGTAGTCATTAAATGTTCCAAGCGTTAAGTCTTACTGTTTAAAAGCAATTCTCTATTTTTATGGTTGCATTCCGTTACTGATCAAGTAAGATCAGATGACCCCAAAAGTCTACATAGCAAAGTGATTGAAAGGGGAACTCAGAACGTCTTTTATGTGTGAAATTTGAATATTCTGTTATTTCAGGATGTTGCCTATTCTAAGCTCTTTGGTCTGAGCTGCCTGATCAGAAGTTTTGCTTCTGATCGGGGTCACAACTCTGTAATTTCCAATTAAAGATCTCATTCACTTTCTGCTTTCTCAGCATTCACCTGAGATGCAGCACAGACAGAAAATGCAAGAGTGTCTGTGAAAGGGCCACTCAAGACAATATGATGTGAATGTTGGGCATTAGATAAATAAGTACAGAAGAAGCATCAGGTGTAATTCCTGCTTCATCTTTTGCAATAAGGATGCAATATCTGCCCAGTGTTCATGTTCACAGAATTGTTTATTGGAAACTAAAATATCTTTTAAAGCTTTTGCCAGCTTACATGTCTTCACTGTAGAGAATTTTCTGCTATTCAAACAGCTGTCTCCAGCTAGGACAGAAACTGTTCACCTTAGCAGCTTAATCCTAGTTGCCTAAGCAAGTATTAGATTAAAGATAAACTATATTTCTTGATACAAAGGAAACTCTCTCAAAATTATAATGGCATCTCTTTCAGAAGTCTACAATGACATGACTAGAGTAATCTCAGAATTGTAAGAGAGATGTTAATCATCAGCTGCTTAGCTTCTAGCCATGGATTTTCTGTGGAAATGCACACAAACAGAAGGCTTTCTATGCTATTTGGACACTGCTGCTACAGAGGAGAACAAGATAGGATACAAAACTATTTAGAAAAGTAACTTTAATTCCTAAAATTCCTTTGGAAGCAACCAATGCAATTTTTTTACCTGAATGATACACTAACTTCAAGATAAAACTATTAAGTGGAATTTTTTAGTCTACAGCTTGGCAAATGATCCAATTCCCTCCTTTTAAGTGGGTCAAGAGTCATGATAACATATTTGTGGTTTGAAGATATTTCTGTTGCTCTTCAGAGTATTTGCTGTTACCCGGGCTTGACCTGATGACAGCAACTACCTTTTTCAAAAGGGTTCGGAAGGTTTTTCTCCTGAAATTTGAACTTCTGAATGTGTCTGGCAGGTAGATTAGCCTAAATGATGGGCCCACGGGTCTGAAAAGTGCCTCCTTTTGGTATCTTCTTAAGCACATGTATAGCCATTTTTAGAACATATTGCAAACAATTTGTATACATTGTTTTTAGTTTTGTTTGGTGATGGAGACCCAGTGGACTCAGTTTACTTTCCTGGTAAGAAGAGTTTGTTTGTGTCATTATATTATGGTTGTCCTTCCAGGCATTTGGTGTATGTCACAAGCAGATGAAGTTTGGGGCCTGAATTTTCAGGTTGCATACTGCTTTAATAGTGACACTGATACTGTGATAAAGTGTTACAGTGATACTGAACTTTGCCAGCGATTTTAAGACCAAAATGAATGTGTTCAATGGCATGGAGAACACAAAACAGGTTATATCTAAACCATTTTGGTAGAAAATAGCCACTTAATAAGACTGACAGCTAGCAAAAGACAGACAAGTAGGAAGCAAAGCTATTCACTATACATTAAAAAAAAATAGCTTAATTTATAATATTTATATTCTGCAAAATTGTTGTCCTCTTTACATAAACCCAGATGAAGATATCATCCTGAGAAGTCTGAGAAATCTGACTAACTGTACTGCAGTCAACACATGATATGAGTGGTTCTTTAGTTGGGAAATATATTTAAAAACCAAAAGCTAAGCCATGGAGAATTAGGAGCAATTATAAAACTTTTTCTCTTTTTTTTTTTTTCTTTAAGTGATGTTTTCCACTGCATCTTAAATGCTTAATCCATAATCAACAAATTTTCTAAGACAGTTAATCTGCTTATGAGGGATGGATGGTGGGGGGAGACAAAATGAGAAGAGTGAAATCGTTAAGAGTAAAATAAATATTCTGTCTGCAGTATCAGCAACCCCAGGTGTTCAGAGCCATTAGCCAAGCTCTAAGAATCATGACATTGGAAATGAAAGTTGTTTACATTTTCCCTGTTTCCTGAACCTCTAAGAAGCAGTCACGTCATATTTTCAGGCTTTGCTTTGCAATCATAAAGGCTATAAACTCTTTTTAAAGCTTATTTCTTCTTGCATTGAATGACATGGCTCCACAAACCTTAAGAAAGAAGCTAAGTATTGTAAGTTATAGTATATTTGTAGGATTCGGCAAAACCTGTGAGGATACTGAGGGGTTTATTATACTTTTCTTCCATTGTGCGTCACTTGATGTTTGCGTCTTCTCTCTGGGTGAGGGAGTTCATTAGTATTGTGCACGCTCTCAGAGCGGAAGCTCTCATTGCTTAGACCTTTGAGGTCACTTTGCACGTTGGCTTCATTCTTCTGATTGTTTGTTTTGCTGCCCACTTACAGCAGTTTCTTCTTAACAAACACTGATGCAAAAAAAGCCTCTACAAAATGTAGAGATTTAATTTAATCAGTGAAAAGAGCCACAGGAAATCCAAACTTCTGAAATGAAATGCTGCTTGTAATGCATTAGGAAGAGGGCAATACAGAGGAGTACAACAATCATTACTCATTGGAACAACAGCATCTCCCCTGCTTTTGTTAAAACCAAACCCAAAATACTGTCCCCTGTGTACTTTACAACACAAGTCAGTTGCTGCTTCCCTGAAGGAGAGTTAAAAACTGGTCCTATGTCAACTCCAAAGTGTTTTTCATGTATGACAACAACTACCAAGTCCCTCCTTCACCAGAAGAACCTGTTCCTCAGGCACTCCTCTTCCTCATAGTTAGATGCGTAGTCAGAGAGGCCATTATGAAGAATCTTTAACTAGGTGGATTTTATATACAAAATGTGTCCTTGACTAAAGATTTTATACCTCTGACTGTTCTATGGTTTGTTTGGTTAATCTTTGAGATTCTGTTTTTCTCCTCACATTTTTCACAGATTTTTTTTAATATTACATTTTGAAAAAAATTTCTTTCTGATTGTAACACTCCCTCTACAAGGTAGGAGACCTTCTGCAAGACCACTGCAAGCCATTTAGGATTAAATTAAGGATCATTACACTCTTAACTTCAGCTCCTATTCACGTGCTGCCAGTACTCGTCTTTCCCTTAACACATGAGAGTCTCATCTATCAGCCTGGGCCACCTAGACAGGGAGGTGTGGGTTCTTCCTTCACTTTACCAGGAGGACTAATTGCCACTTGTCCATTCTCATAATTTACATCCAGATCCCAGAAAGACAGACAGGTTTCTCCATAGTTTATTGTGAAAGAACTGGAACAACATATGCCACTGCTGCTGAGATGAGGACATCAGCGATACAGCCAAGGTCGTGAAGGATCAGTAAAGACATAATCTTAGCTAGGCTTTTGCAGAGTGACTCACAGACCTGAGTATTAATCCTTGCAGCAAAGGCATATCCTAAAGTAGGACAGTGAAATTCTCCATATCAATTCCCATAATTTCCTCTTAATTCCTATTATCTCTTGTAATAGTTCCTCTGGAAATGCCAATTTGAAAGAGGATTTTTAAGCTTAAAATGCCTGTTTCGACTTTCCCTTCCTTGTTGATGGCAGTGCGTTTACCAAAGGGTATCACCTTTTCTTTAGACTGAGCGTACAGTACTTCAGGCTTATTTATGCCTCCAATTACAAGAAGTACAGACGCTGCAGACAAATTATATACCCACATTAAACCAACGATACAGTCACATAGATTTTATTTGGAAACACTGAATGTAAACATCACTTGACCCAGACTACTCTGGAGTCAAAGTTGAGATTGCAAATTAACAGACTAAGCTAAATTATCTTAAACAGCTATGCACAGGAGTCTGCAATGCAGTTTTGAGTTGAAATTCAGATCTGCTTAGTCATCACACTGATAAGAGATTTTGGATTTATGCAGATTGATTAACAACCTTTTATAAACTTACTCTTTCTAGATTCCCACAAGGATCACCATTTAACCTTTTAGATATGAAATAAGTGACAGAAAAAGCCTGATTTATTCCAAACTCATTAGTGCTTTGGAGGTAAAAAAGGAAAGGAGAAAAGAAAATATGTGTTCTGATACATTACTGCTTTTAACATTGTTATTTTGAATTTTTATTAATCAATTCAATTTAAAACTTGCCAGCTAAGAACAATATTAGCTACATCAAGTTCTTCCTCAAAACAAGATGCAATTAAAAAATTATTTAATATCTCCAAGTATTTCCAGAGTTAAAACCCAAACAGCAGCTAGTTCTCTAATTTAAGCTCCAAATTATCTGACAAAAGTGGCAAAGAGCAAGGCTAGAACAGAGTTTTTCCAGTTACAAAACATAAATCAACTGCACTAGATCTTTCCTTGCACCTTTCTAGAGCAGTCCAGTGAACACACAGTTAGAAAATATATCAGGGGAAAGAAATACAAACAAGTTAGAATAATATACTTATTGCACTATTTTAATATTTTAGAAAAAAAAAATCACAGTCTTATCTACATCCAGCTATGGAAAATAAACATCTGCCCTGCAAAGTCTCCTTGTATTTACCTTCATCCGTCTGTACTCTCTTTGCTCACCCACTGCCATTGTTTTTTGTTCCTCACTCTGCAATATCTGGATTTAATACTTGTTTGCTTCTATTCCTCTTTCACACTTGGAATATGCTTCCCTCCTTCTTTTCTGGTCCTAGACCCCTAGTGTGGCAACATCTCCATATTCCTTACAGAAATACCTCTCTTTCTCATGGCTGAATGTGAATACGGGCTGATAGGTTCTGCTTTGCGCCTGGGGAGGGTACCATCCCAGGGGAGCGAACAAGCTGCCAGGCTTCGTCCATCCTCTGCATCTCCCTTAAGCCAAAGAGCTTCTATCTCCAAGAGGAAAGGTGCTCTGGGATAAAGCTGATGGTAGCTACCAGAAGCACTTCTGGAACTAATATATCAGTCATTCTCGGTAATGAGGAAAGGAAATGACTGCTCTGTAACTTTAAACTGTATAGCTTTTCAATAAATACAAAATAGCTTTAAATAGATATATAGAATACAGTTACAGCTCATCATTATAGCAAGTCCTGTGGTTGGTTTTGTTGTTTCACCTAAAGCTGCCGTCTGTGGAGTCATGTGTCTGAGCCGTGTGATGATTCTGCTGTAGGCAAGCAAGTTTTCCTCCTTCCTCTTGATGCAGAATTGCTTACGTATGTGAATCCTAAAACCTTAGAAAATCAGGGTGTCCTGGTTACAGTTGGGATGGAGCTAGTTTTCTTCCCAGTAGCTGCTGTGTTTTGGATCTAGTATGGGATTTGGAATGTGGAGAATGTTGATAATACACTGTTGTTATTAGTTGTTGCTAAAGAGACCAAGGACTTTTTCAGCTTTCCAGGTTATGTGCAGATGCAAGAAGCTGGCAGAGATATAGCCAGTGCAGTTGACCCAAACTGGCCAAAGGAACTATTCCATACCATAGACATGCACAGTACATAGGGGAGGTCGGCCAGTGGGCAGCTGTCTCTCGCTCTTGCTCTTTTTCTCTCTCTCTCTCTCGGGATTGTTCTGAGATCACTCTTGATTCTGTTCCATGATTGCTGCTCGGGACAGGCTGTATTGGTTGCCAAGTCATCGAGTGGTGAGAAATTGTGCATGTGTATATTTTATTATCCTATTATTGTTGTTATTGTTGTTGTTTTCATTATTGTTATTATTATCTTCGCTGTCTTAGTAAATTGTCTTTATCTGAACCCATGAGTTTTCCTTTCTCTCCCGCCAAGGACGGGGGAGGGTGAGCAAGCAGCAGTGTGGTACTTGGTTGCTGACTGGGGTTAAACCACAGCACAGGGAAGTAGAGAAGATGCATTTCTGTTTTGTGATACAGATACTCCTTAATTCAAAACCCTCTATCTTTATTACTCCTAATGCTTTGAGCCTTCAAAAACTTTTGCATCTGTTAATTTTGCTAATGGAATAACTATTAATATCACTCAATGTACACAACTAAAGCAAATGTTCAAGTGTCTGTAGGATTGTGACCAAAACAGATTTAGACATCTTCTGACACTTGTCTACTGATTGAGATTGGGTAGCTCAATTCCGAACAGAGCTCCACATGCAGATTAATATTTCAAAGGACGTCATCAGTATTATTCTCAGAAATCTGGAGATTTCCAGAACTCAGAAGACCTCTTTGTCACTTTAGCATTCTGTACCCAAAAATAACTACAAAGAGACAGAGATTTGTTCCCCAAAGATATTTATTTCTGGGATAATAAGGAAAAATACCTTTCTTCTCTAACCTTAGGTAAGAGCTGTGAGTAGAATTGCATTAGTTCTTTGGGATGCACATAGCTAGGACTGGGCTAGTTACACAGAAACTGTTATAGCTTTGTAAATTCCTTCTTAAATCTTTACCTTGTGTCTAGAGAAAGCTCAATTGTGGAATGAATTACAATGAATTGCAATGAATCTAGAATGAATTGGATTGCTGCACTGGAGCTAGAGAAAGCAAAATTATGTCTATTTCCACAGAACATTTTCTTTTTCTTTTCTTTGTAGTTAACATTCTCATCATGTATGTAAAGTACACAGCTGTTGATTAAAATATTGCAGAAGGGATGTGGAAAAAAATCATTTTAAACATACTGAATGAAATAGTTTGAGTGGCATTTTGTGATTTGTTTTCCAATTAGGAATGACATTTAGTTTTAAGAGTTGAGCTGTTTTTAAGATAACATTTTGTTGGTTCAGGTGCATATGCCTACTACTGTGATTGCTGACTGTAATTTTCAAGATTTTAGGCACAGAGTAGGCCACATGCTCCCTTGTATCTTTTTCCAATAGTCTCAGTTTCAATATGTAAGACTGTAGTTACTGTTGTGAGCAACACAACCTCAAATTTATTTTTTTATTCCAGTTTTTATGTATTTCTGGACTACTAAGGAAGCTTTTAGATCTTCACTGACTTCACAAATATTTTGGGTAGGCCTTTCTCTTCAAGAAGAACAAGGGAACACACAGCTTGTTACACAGATCACGAATTGTCCTAAGGTGACTTTTGAGGTGTGTAGGCATTAGTGTTGGTTTGACAGTTTTCACATTAAAATCCAATGGTTGAATTAATAAAATGCATTTTCTTCACAATAAATATTTGTAAGTTGTTTAGTTTAAAATGGCAACAGTTACAAAGAAAATACACTTTTTTAAAGTACCCCAACTGTATGAAATGCTTCATAGAAATAAGTTAAACTACATCTTTACTGCTGACTTGCACATAAGAGGCCTGCGGCGATGCCTACACGCTCACGTTAAAACAAATAATAGACTCTGTCTCCCCATGCGCCCAGTTGGTCACTCCCATCGTCTTCCTTGCACTGGCACAAGCGCTGAGGCTTTCCAGTGGGCGCAGTCAGGCAAGTTAAGGAGCACATGCCACCCATTTGGCAGCAGCATCTAATCAGCAGGGTTTAATCACATTACACTGACTGTATAATCATGACCTGATTCTGCAAAACCATCAGTTCGAGTTTTGCATCTTAAAAGATTGCACATTTTAATCATGTTATAGCTTATATGATACTAAGCACAAAGCAGGACACCTATGGAAAAGAAATCCATTTCCACTTTAATATGATACAGTTGACAGTAGTACTGCAGGAAAACTGTGATGAGGGAATTACTGGATTGGATACGTGCTTTTTATATAATATCAAAAATAGGTGTGCTACAAAGTAAAAAGAGGAAGAATAGGGAACCAGATTATTTCCTGTTTTGCCTTCAGAAAATTGTTTACTTCAAAATGCTTGCATGTCTTTAAAAAATGCTTTAAACAAACTGCCTGGATTAAATCAAAACAGTAATTATGATTTCATGAGTTATTCTTTATCTTTTAGGACTGAAGCTTTGATCTCTGACATGCTATATCATATTAGTGTTTATTACAGACCACCATGCTGTTACTTGACAAACAGGGAATCTTTCATTATGCTAGGACTTGCATATAGTTGAAGTATCTTGCCGGGACTATAAAAATAATCTTTTTTTCCTATATAAGCTTAATGCTATATTTCAGTTTTGTTTTTCATGAGTGACAGGAAAAGTTTCCAAACCAAATAAATATCTGTTCTTTAGGTATTTGCTGTTGTATAACATGCAGATTACTATTGAAGGGTTTGTTTTAAATTGTATTTTCAGATTGGATTTTATAAACAAAGTTGTTTGTGTGGGCACATATATACGTGTGTGAATGTGCATGCATGCACACATGCGTGTTTATCTATCCGTCTGTTTTCCATTAATACCTCTGAGCCCTTTGGCTAATTCCAACCAAATTAACTTAGGAACAAAGTTCTAAAAATAAATACATTCCAACAAGGCTTGGGAAATGGCCAAGTAAAATAAGGAAATCTTATCAGTGTTCTGATTAAAGGAAAAGTTGTTGTGTAAGGGCATACATTATTAGATACTAGAGAACCTACCTTGAGGACACCCTTCATAAATATCTCAGATGTGGAAAAGAGGGACTTTCTTGGCCTATGCCTAAACTGGATGGTGCATGTTATGATACATTCAGTGTGCATAGCTGTCTGGTTTTATGTCTTCTTTCTTTACCAACCTTGGGAGTACTTCCAAGTCCTCCATTCATGTATAGCCTTTGATGTTACAGACGTAAGTCCCTAGAATACCTGGCTTCATTAAACTGCTTGAAGAGTTTTAAAGGATGCCTGTTGCCTTTATCCAGCCTGTGTAGATGTTTATTGCCTGCAGACAGCAGCGTCAAGCAGGCAGAGCCTGCTACAGAAACATACATCCAGCCCTGCTACCCTGTCTTCCACCCTCTGGGATCCCCCTATGGTTTGTGGAAATACTCTGCAATCAGACAGCTAACTGATATGTCTAAAGATAGATATGAAAAATGCTTCTCAACCCATTTTCATCTGTGAAGTAATAGGCCAATCTCTATGGACTAGCAGAGACTTCATACTGCCAGTCATCTTCAAAGGTCTCCTGAGCACTAGATCACATAGCTAAAAGGAATTGGAAATGCATGAAATTTTGCAGGATATGCCCCCCTTGATACTTTAAAACTATTTTTTTTTCCATTTATCTGATACTTCCAAGCAAAATAATATATGGCAGTGTAAAAGTTTATCCTTTCTCGTAAGGATCACATGTATGTCAGGTACTTTTGTCAAAGCTCTTAAACTTATTCTTATGCGATCTTGATTTTCTTAAAAAAAGAAGAAAAACAACACACACAACGTAAGTTTCTTGATTTTGTGGTTGAAAACTTTAAGAAGTGATGTAATGATGAAAAAGCAAATCAAAAGAATTAAAAAAACCCACATCACAAAAATAATCTCAGTCTGTTTGTAGACTGGTCTCATGATTTTGACTCATGATTTTGACTGGCCTTGTATTATCCTTGTATATTAATAGTGTATCTTAACTGGACAAAGAAGTCAAAGCAGATATGCAGAACACCCATAGCAACAGCAATACTACAGTTACATACTACTTTTAGATGTTTTTGTTTGCTGTAGCCTGGAAAAAGCACTCTCCATTTGGCATAGGATATAACTCTACCATTAAAATGTGTTGTAAATTATAATTTGGTCTTTTCTGGTTATTCTATATGCAAATATATTCAAAATGTTTGATGAAGAACTAGTTTTCCTCTCTGTGAAACTGCATTTATTATAGAAACTGGGAGGAGAAGAGACTAGTTTATTGTTACTGTCATTTTAACGGAAGGGCATTTGATTTGGCAATAGATTTTCCAGGTTCTAAGAGGCTAAGGAAATATAAGGACAACTATTTACTTCTTTTCAATTAATTATGGAGGACATTTTGGGAAATAATCATCATCCCCACATGAAACTATTGCTTTAAAGGCAAACAGCAGTCAAAAATAAGTGGATTATGTAGCTTTTCCATGTAGTGGTGTACTTATATAGTAAGAATTTAGAAACTGTTGTGGAGTTTATGATCTTTCATGGAGGATTTGGGGAATGTTGGTATTTCTAAAATATTTTACTATAGAAACTCATATGGAAGACTACTGATGATATATAAAACAGAGTCTAATTAAAAACTTTAAGTATCTGTGAATGCGTTCTATGTAGTTCTATCATAAAAACATATTTATAGCCAAGCTGTTCTATAACGAAATATATATTTACTTAAATCCAAAGGCTAAAATGCATAATGGAGAAAAGTTATCTTATTAAAGATACATCTTCTTGCTATTTCAGTTAAGTGATGAGATTTCAAAACAAAATGCTTGAGGCTCCTGTAATGTATTTCCAGAAGACCTAGAATCACAAAATTTAACATTATCGATAATTTTAAGTCAGAAAAGTACATTGAAACCCTAGTTATAAATGATAAGGAGCAAAATAAGCTGCCTTAAAAACTGGAAATCAATATTAAAATTTGGTTTCATGTGGATTTATGACCATATACTTTTGCAATAATCCCATGTTGCCCTATGTCCATATAGCACATCCACTGCAGAACTCTGGTCTTCTCCAAGACCTTTGCTGACCTCCTCCCTAGCAATATCTCCAATGTCCACCATGATTTGCAAATTTAACACAAATACCCCAGCACCCAACGTATCCTAAATCTATCTTATGTTACCTGCTGGCTGTACAGACAAAGCACATGGTATGACTAGCTCAGTTATGCATGTGCTGGCCAGCTGGCCAGTGTGTGTAAATCAGCCAAGCACTTCTGTTTAAAAGAATGTAAAATGTCTGGATTCTTCATGTCTTTCTTTTGATGAACCTTGGTAGCTGCTCTCTTTTCTCCCTAGGTGTCATTTTTTTTCACTGAACTTGAGGACATATACCAACTGTGAAACCTCAGTGCTTTTGTTGTCGCTGATGCTACAGCGAAGGGAAACTTCCAGAAGCAGAACAATTTCATAACCCTCATTTTCTGAGGAAAGCACACAAAAAAAAGAGCCAAATTCAAGTTTTAAAAAGCCACATTGCCTTCTGACTGTCTTCCACACTTTTTCATATAAAAATCACGAGCAATATATATAAGTAATTCTGAGCATGTTCTTTTTGAAGCCCATGCATTTCAGCATCGTGCACTGGCTCCTCAAGTGATATGGGGTTAATTATATTATTCTGAGCTCCTGCAAAAGTGGAAGACCAACAAATGCTGTAGAAGAATGAGCATCTGAATCCATATGTCTCATGTCAAGTCAGATTATATTCCTTGGATATGTATTCAAGGATGACCCTTTAATGTATGGCTCCAAGAGTATATCACACTAGGCCTGATATTTCCACAGGAGTTTTGCCATCCCTGGATTTTGAGTACTGGGTGTCACTGATGAGCATTTCAGTTGTTAGGCTCATTCTACATTGTCTCTGTCAATGCAATTATAATTATGTTTATTCATGAAAATCTGTAGTAGTTTCTGATGCTCTCCCAAGCTTCTAACATTAGTGCAGGAATACCATAAGATTCTTTATTTTGCCAGCTTTATAACAATCTGTCTGAATTTCCTCTTAATCACATTCTGTTCTTTATTTTTCCCATATAGGCCCCAGGAGACCTAATTTAGTGCATTATATCTTCCACAGTGATGGCTCTACCTTTACACCTAGCTGAAGAGCAGACTAAAAAATTAAAAATATAAACCTCTACCATCAGATGAGGAAGCTACTAATAGGTGTATAAATTCACAACATTATTGAAAATTCAGAAAGTATATCTAATACAGTTGCTATCTGTCAAACAGACAACAATGACAAAAATCACACTTATTAAAAAAATTGTGACAAAATGTTTTCAAGAATTACCGTCTTTTATTCATCACCACAATTGCTTGGTACAAAGTCTCTTGAAGACTAAAAATGGCATTCTCTGCTGCAATGCAGATCATAACTAATGGGAAATAAGAGCATTTTCTCCACTGTCTTTGTCCCAGCTGGTGTTGCTAATGTTTATAAATATATACCTATGTTCAGTTATCTTTTTAGGATAATTCTCTTTCTGATAGGGTGTCAGAGGGTATCTAGTTGGTTAATTATATCAGTTGAGCTGTTCAAGGCAATATTTTTGAGTTAATTTGTTTTCAGTAGGATAGCTGTATTCTGTAACCAGAGGAGTTCTCCTGGTGACTGAAGACAGATGGTTCATGTCAGGGCCCCAAGTACATGGAGGCTGCAATTGCCGTTGAGAGGCGTCACCTAGAATCTTCACCCACACAGCTGCTGCCACTGGCCCAAGACCTCCATTTAAGCTTTGGCCCAGGCCATCAATCTCTGTTTGAGCTCTCCTGTAAGTGTACTTCTTTTCAGTCTTGTTTGCCTCTGCCTGATGATGGCTGGGTAGTTGGTGGGACCTGTTGCCGTCACTGTTCCTGCTCTGCTTGCCCCACTGTGGTGTGGTGGGACTGTGCCCTGTTGGTGGGGTCCTGCCCATGCTGTGTTCATGCTCAGCTCTCCTCCCTCACAGGGCAGCCCTGCTAGTGCTGCTCCTTAACAACTTCTGCCTCAGTCTGCTAGCTACCTTAACTTCTTGGCTTGGATTTTCTTTCATTTCTTCAAATAAAAACTCCATCTATAAAAGGAGAACATGATATGTCTTCATCATCTATTTAATTGCACCAGTTAAAAATGGGAAGAGGGACATGCTCCTGATTTTGGAAGAGTACTGGGAAATCTCTGCTAATCTGCAAAGTTGTTGATGCGTACATAAATCTTAGCAAACTTAGCCAATTGTCTTGCCTGGTTGCAACTATTAGTCATGTATTTACTTAAGTGTCAGCTTAATATACTGAGTGTTGCTCTTTCAAGCCTATTACCATATATCAAACAAACTGGAAAATGTTTTGTAGTGGAAGATTGCATAATGTACCATTTCTATATGCCAGAAACAACAAATGTTCATTTTGGCCTGCTGAGTTTTATTAAGAGTATAAAACTGAATAAAAACTTTGTGTAGCCTTATCTTGTTTGTTATTTGAAACTTAAGGCCCTTACCATTGACTGTAATGGGTGCAGAACTATGCCAAAACTATCAGTTTTCCCTGCACGTTACCAGTCTATTTTTTCTGAAGCCCCCTTGCTTGACACTTCAGAATAGAGCTAAGAAAACAAGTTCCCTGTGTAAAAGTCTGCAGTTGATTTATTGCTTGATCTAAGTTTCCACAGTAGCATGTGAGAAAATGGAGGAAAGAGGGTGTGGAAAGCAGAATGAGAAACATAAGCAAGAACATGCTTTGCTGGGAGAATCAGAGGTACTGGATGCTTCCTTATATTTTAAAAGGTCTTGGGTGTTTTTTCACTCATCTGATAGATTATATTGGTTTTATACTGGGGCTATGAATTGTAATGCTGACCTGCCTATCATCTCTAATTCTTCAAGAAGTGTTGAAAAATGTAGTGGAATGTTTTGTTTTGGAATGTGCTAGAACATAAGATTAATTTTCCACTTCAGTAGAGCAAGTCAAATCATGGAACCTAATTATCTCTTCTGAGAGTAGGGATCTGCTTCCTGCAGAAGCGCTTTGTAGGTTCCGAAGGTATTTGGGGTTAGCAAAACTAATTTCTGTCAATGAGGATCATTTCAGCATGAAACCTAAAGGTTGCAAGACAAGAGTGGAAGGAATGCTTTCATGGGGAGCAGCTGAGACCTGCAGCTGCATATCCAAGAAGCATAATGTATTTTATACATCACTTCTTCATGGACAGGTGTAACTCCAGATCAATGCTTTGGTTTTGTTTGCTCTGTGGCAGTTGTAGACAGCAGCTCTGAACCTATGAAATGCCAGACAAGGGCAGGAAAACATGGTTGTTCTTTCGAAGTCATCTATTTTAAATTATTACTAAGGACTCTTTCCAAAAGCAGTTTCCCGTCCTGCTGCGCACCGGTGCTGTGGTCTCTGCTAGCACCCTGTGGTGATGGTCGGCAGGGCCAGCAGCACCTGAGCATGGCTGTGGGATGGGAAAAGAGGCCAAGACTCAGCCTGCTCCTTCCACTCCTCTTTTACCCCAATTCGGTGCTTACCTCAAGCATACTTTATCAAGGTTATTTATTAGTTATAGTTTCTTTTTCTCAGACAATATGATTTTTACCAAATAAAACCACCAGCTATTAACTGGTAACACTTTACTGATCAGTGCTAGGAGGAACAGGACTTGAAAATTGTGAAATTTGGACATAAGGACTTCTTTCCTCAAGCAAGGACTTTATCCAAACTAATCCGGCATCTCTATCAATACTTGATGTATGCATTAAAAGAATTTCTGAAGAAGGACTGTAAGGAAAACTTGGTATGTGTTTGGGCAGTGCGTGTTCTTCATTGTAAACCTATCTTTATCTCTTAGCCTATTCAGTGACGACAGAAATAAGAGCAGGTTATTTTAGCTAAGCTCTGCAATTTGACTTTGAAATTGCAATACAGAGTGTTTCTGCAGCCAGAGGCAAATTCAGAGAGAAGCAGCATCTCTCTTCAGCACAGCACGATCTCCAATGCCACTACTGTTAGTTCAATGGTCCTAGATGAAGTTGGTAAAGCATGTGACTTGTGAATCAATTCAGCTGCAGAAAGCAGATAGTGTTTGACAGGTAGAGACATTAATATGCCACCCCTCCTCTTGTCTCCCAAGATAGGACTGAGGTTCAAAATTCCAAGCTGTGGAGGTCGTAAGTTATGTCTGTTCACATTAGAATTGGGTCATTACAGTTTTTTTTTATATCTCCTGTTTCTTATCTTCTAAGTATTCAGGCTGCTTATTGAACAAAGGCTGCCTGAGCTGCTAATAGAGTTAGAACCCAGCTCCTACATATTTTTTTTTTTTAAAAAACAAACAAACAAAAAAAACCCCCAAACCAACAAACAAACAAACAAACAAAAACCAAAAAAGGTTATCAGCTGGAAACTTAGATTTTGAAGGCATTCAGTTGTCCGAAGGAAAAAAAGTATGCTTTTCCATAATGCTTTTCAGTACTTTGACAATTGTCCATCATTGAACTTAAGTATAGAAGTTTGAAGAAACTTGTCTGTAAATACTGTAGATGGAAGCTGTTCTGCAGCTGAGAACTTTATAATGACCTGCTTCTAGGGAAGAATCATGCATTTATGGGTAGTCCAGGTATTCCTACTGCTTATGCTAGGTATCTGAGGCCTTCAAGACTTTGACTGCTATGATAAATGTCTATTTTGTAACTAAAAGTGCAGTATTGGCTTGGACCTCATGCTGTGGATCATCTACAGAGATAAATGTACTTTTAATACAAAGAATGTACATTTAAATTTTTTAAAAAATATTACATACTATGTCTCTTTCAAATAATACTAAATGATGCTATGATTCTGAATATCCCAGGTAGACTCAGCAGGAAGTTCAGGATCCTTTAATTATTGCACACAAGAAATATCCCTTACAATATTTTCTCTTTCTCTTCTATGTTTAAAGAATGCTAATGATAATAAAGCTAAACAAATATTTCCAAATGTGTGAAATGGACTATCTGCCTTTACTGTGTGTCCAAATCTTCTTTTCAAAGTCACTGGACTTGTGCAAAATTAAGAGGATGGGAAGGAAAGGAATTGCTGTGCATGAGGGAGGCAGGAAAAGCCTCTTACTTCAATATTTGTGATGTAACAAGTATTCACAAACCATAATCATGATATAGCAACAATAACAGCATGGCTTCTACAAATGCTTCTGAAGTGCTAGGGACAGACTTAATGCTACACAATAGCTCTGTAATGGGAAGTAACATGGTCATAACATGTCAGCTGCTGTCTGAAGTAGAATTTACTAGTGGATTTGAGGCTTGCTGTAAGCTATAACAGAGGAGAGAGACATTGTTCTTCCAGCATATAGTGACAATACAAGTGAATATGCACAAAGCACCTACTTAAAAGTAGTTAATAGCTATTGCTATCCAACTGTAGAAACGAACTCCCTGTGGTTTGATTCCCACTGTTCGGAGAAGGAGTATGTAATTCTGGTTAGGATGATAGACAGGTGCTAAGGAGAGGGGTACAGACAGTCAAACAGAATGTAGCACTCCTCAGAAGAAGCTGTAGGAAAAAGAAATGTTGATGTATTTGAGGAAGGATACACAGACAGGATAGTATGGTCCCTATACCTAGTGGCAATTTAGAGTGAGGCTTCTGCAATACAAACATGAAAGCTAAAGCTTCTAAATGAATATATGTTACTGATTTTTATTTTTTTTTGTAAAGGAAAAATAAATGTCTTCTATAGTGATACATTAGACTGACATACTTTTATACAAGGAAAAAGTGTTTTCACTGACATGAATATTTCTTACATTTCACTTTGGATGGTGGACTAGAAGGCCAAATTTCAAAGACAGTAAGTTTGAGTATAAAATTCATTGCAGAGAGGTCAGTTCCACAAGAACTTAAGTATTCTCACTAAAACTAAGAAAACCTTGAACCCCTCTGTTTGAATCAGATATGCAAGCCTGCTGGTATGCAATTTTACTGTAAGATAACTTGCTCAAATGTGATTTTTGAGACACAAACACTAAGAAAACACAAAATAGTAAAACTTACTAAGTAGGAGAGAATGACATAATTATTTTGAATCCTTTGTATCTGACTATGGTAAGTATACTAGACAGATTTATTAATGAGATTGTTATTAAAATTAATGCAGTATTTTCACCATATCTCTATGGTCCTGATAAGACACTAGTCTAGCAACTGCATGTAGACTTCTACTTCCTCCTGTTCATTTCCTGTGCTGTTTGTTAGTGTTCAGGTACTTGAGAGGTGCCCAGTTGTGCTGAATTCCAGTGAAAATAAAAGCATTCCATGTCATGCTTTCCCCCTTGTCAGTTCCTTATTTCCCTTTCTGTCCTGTTCTGTTGTTTTGAAGGGCTGTCTCATCCAAGTCTTCATGCAACCTTTGCTTACCAAACCTGGTCCACTGCTTCCTCACTTGATTGTTGGTTATCATCTCCTAGATTTAAATCTCTCCTCACCAGGTTGGCTAACCTGTTAGTGAAGATGTTTTTTTCCCCCACCTTGTCAGGTAAATCCAGTCTCTTTCTATCCACCCTTGAGAGGCTTCTGTCATAAAAGCTGAATCCCTGTCATCAACACTAGCTGTGCAAACAGTTGTTGGCCCATACAGGAGTAACTGCAATTCAGTGTGTGTGCCAAACCTGGAAGCATACTCACCTTTATTTGGTGGGAATGAGCTCTCAGAGGACATCTCTAGGCTGTCAACACAATCTTTGCTGTCTTTTCAGCCTTTGATTACATGCCGGCTGCCAGGAGCACTTCAGATTCTGTTAGTTGAAACTTAGTGCTTTCAGGTACAAAGTTTTTGGATTCTTCTCTGTTGCAGTGAATTTCTAACAGGTAAATATACTTTTATTGGATGTTTATTCCTTTGAAAAAACATTGTGCACCCTGGATTTTTCAAAGTGCGCGTATTTTCCAATAACTTATAGTTGAGTATTTTTTTTATTGGATTTCATTTTAGTAGGTCATTTGACTGGTCACAATCTCTTAATGGAAAAGAAGGCAAGGATTAGGAAATAATTAGCAAACAAATTTTTGTGGAGAACAGGAATAATGATCTCTAGTTTGTTATAGATTTGCCTTTTGTTCCTAATGCCTCCTTCCACTGTGGCAGCCCCAATTATCTCTGGTATTCCTTCAAACCTTACTGTCCATATGGCAAACCAGACAAAAGCTAGTATGTAGTTTTTTGTAGTATGGAGTTATGCACAAGATGATCAGTTGGCTGCAAAAGTGTGAGTGTAGGGAGACGTAAAATGGCTTAATTGTGTTGGGCTTTCCTTTATAGGCAACTTAATTGTGTTGGGCTTTCCTTTATAGGTAACTAAGTAATTTAAGTTTATCCCCAATCTTCAAAGCTTGTAGGAATCAAAATCTTCTTTCCAGTTTGGCTTGTAGAGGCCAGTGCATTAAAATCTTATTGGGGACAGACTTCCAGACTTGTGAACACACGGAGTGATTTGGTCAACCCCATTCTATCAGAAAACTAGCTGGAAAAGGGTATGTAATAAGCCTGTCCTACATGAAAGGAGACAGGTGTTAGTGTAAGGGAAGGTAGCAAAGTGGTCCAAGTTCCATTTCCCTTTCTGCCATAGACTTGTATGCATCTGTAATGTTGTATCCCTAATAGGGAGATAACTTTTTAATATAAAATCTGTGTAAACTGCTGTAGGAAGTCAGACTATGGAAACCATCAGTGTCTGGGGAAGCTAGGTATTCACAGGACTCTGCTTGGGCAATGACCAACTGCAGGATTCACTGCTGTCCTCAGCTGTCACAATTGTCTTAATGCAGAGATTACTTTTCTCCAGGACAATACACGATTTCTCAGCATTTTAGAGTTACTTGCTGTACTGGGTCTGGCTGGGATGGCATTAACTTCCCCATGGCAGCCCCTATAGTGCTGTGCTTTGTGTTTGTAGCTAGAATGGTGCTGATAAACCAGAAATGTTTTGGCTGTTGTTGAGCAGTGCTCGCACAGCATCAGGGCTGTGTCTTAAACCTCATCCTGCCAAAATACCAGCAGTCTGGGGGTGGGCAAGGGGTTGGGAGGCTGGGACAGCTGTCCCAAACTGACCACAGGGACATTCCATTCTATATGACATCATGCTTGGCAATAAAAGTAAAGGAGTGGGAGAGTGGGGGAGGTGGAAATGGGGCACTTGTTATTAAGGGATTTGCCTTCTGAAGTGACTGCTAGACATACTGAGGCCCTACTTCCCAGGAAGTGGCTGGACATTGCCTGCTGATGGGAGGTAGAGAGTAAATCTCTGTTTTCACTTACTTCGACCCATTAATTTTTCACCTTCTTTTGTCCCTCTGTCCTGCTGAGGAGGAGAAGTGAGAGAGCAGCTTGTTGGGCACCTAGCAGCCACCACACTTATTTAATATAGTTAATATTTTAGTTTAAATACTAACATGAAAATAAAGTTCAGAATTCATACAGCAGGTGTAGAGAACAGTAGGTATTTATTGGCTTTAAAGTGTATCTATGGTGAAACGAACCAGCTAATGAATTTGTGGAGACTTGCTAATATGTACGCAGTCCAAATGAACTGAAAGTTACTCTCAAGAAAAAAAAAAGGTACTTTGTTTTCAGAAATACTTGCTCAGTCTATTGATCACCATTAATAGGATAAGAATAACATAGGCTAGTAATGATCTCTAGTTCCTTAGTGATTTTTAAATAGATTTATACATGTCAAGAAATTAAGCACATCATCAGACTCAATTTGTAATTTATGACAGATCCGTACTTACTTTACCAGTGTTCAAAGGCTATGCTCACTGGTGATACTTGGGACCTGAATATTGTAATACTGAAGCTGTGTATCTTGAATATAAATATAACCGATATTAACATCAAGGATTTAACTCTAGGTGGCAGTTTATTCCATCATTTTAAAAAAAAAACCTGCAGGCTTAGCAGCAGCATATTGATCAGCAAGCTTTTATAAATGCAACATTATAAATGCTGAAAGAGAAAGCAAATCAAGCTGTGATAACAGCTTTTCTGATTTTTTTTTAAATATATTTCTTCCTGTAGCTGAGTCACTAAGCAAATGGGTTTTAGAGGGTATCACTTAAATTTTTCTTTTCTGAAGATCAGTCTTTTCTATAAATCTGTGATGGCATGGAAGGGCCTGATCCTGACTCCCCAAACCCTCTGCCAATTATTCTTTTGCCAAATTTGGAGTTTAATCAGTCAGTAGCTACTGAATAAATTGTCTCCATCTTTGCTATTGCTTCTTCAAGTACTTGATGTTGGTTGCTGCTCCTGAGCAGCCTGCGCTTGTGTTTGCAGCCCCTTGCTGGGGTGTTTACTGTTGCAGTGTGATCTTTTGGTCTGGCTTTCCGCGAGCCATTTGCGCCAACACTGTGGGTTCATAGGAATCCACTTTGTCTGGTTGCACTTTGTGGTGGGTTGATCCTGGCTGGATGCCAGGTGCCCACCAAAGGTGTTCTATCATTCCCCCTCCGCAGCTGGACAGGGGAGAGAAAATATCTCAACAAAAGAGTCGAGATAAGGACAGGGAAATCACTCCCCAGTTACTGTCACAGGCAAAACAGACTCAACTTGGGGAAAATTAATTTAATTTGTTACCAATCAAATCAGATTAGGATCATGAGAAAATAAAAAACAAATCTTAAAACACCTTTCTCCTGCCCCTCCCTTCTTCCTGGGCTCAACTTCTGATTCTCTCTACCTCCTCCCCTGAGTGTCACAGGGGGATGGGGAATGAGGGTTGCAGTCAGTCCATCACACATTGTCTCTGCTGCTCCTTCCTCTTCAGGGGGAGGACTTCTCACACTCTTCCCCTGCTCCAGCGTGGAGTACCTCCCATGGGAGACACTCCTCCATTAACTTCTCCAGCGTCAGTCCTATCCATGGGCTGCAGTTCTTCATGAACTGCTCCAGTGTGGGTCCCTTCTACGGGGTGTGGTCCTTCAGGAACAGACTGCTCCAGCGTGGGTACCCTATGGAGTCACAATCCTTGCCAGCAAACCTGCTCCAGTGCAGGCTGCTCTCTCCACGGGGTCACAGGTTCTGCCAGGAGCCTGCTCCAGCACAGGCTTCCCACAGGGTCACAGCCTCCTTCGGGCATCTGCCTGCCCCACGGACTGCAGGTGGATCTCTGCTCCTCTGTGGGCCTCCATGGGCTGCAGGGGGACAACCTGCCTCACCATGGTCATCACCACAGGCTGCAGGGGAATCTCTGCTCCAGCGCCTGGAGCTCCTCCTCCCCCTCCTTCTTCACTGACCTCAGTGACTGCAGAGTTGTTCTTCTCACATGTTCTTACTCCTCTCTCCGGCTTCTGCTGGTATTGTGCATTTTTTTTCCCCTTCCTAACTATGCTATCACAGAGGTGCTGCCACTGTCGCTGATGGGCTCAGCCTTGGCCAGCAGTGGGTCCGTCTTGGACCTGGCTGACATTGTCTGTATGGGACACAGGGGAACCTTTTAGCAGCTTCTCTAGAAGCCATCTCTGTAGCCCCCTGCTACAAAACCTTACCATGCAAACCCAATACACACTTGCTGAATTCTTTGTAAAACTGCTTCCTTTTTAAGACACAGGAATTATAAACAGTTAATTTGGGGGGAATGAAGAATCACTAAGTGATGGTGCAATTACACTGCGTTCATCCCAGATGCAGGCAGTGAAGTCCTGGAAGGACTCTGATCAGGCCACTAACATTTTGAAGCAAAAATAAATTTTAAAAAAGATTGGACCAGCTAGGAGTAGTCCAATATGTAGGCACTATTGTGAAAAGTTATCGGCAGATTTCTCTATCGCTGGAATTGCAGAAGATAATGAGCTTTCAGCACCATTTTGGCTCTTTCAATTTTGCTCTTTGCCTTTTGCAGTAGTGAACATTTGTCATGTGACAGGCAGAGTCCCCACAGCCCATATACACCCACCTTGAGGATGGTATCAGTAGATAAGCAATACTACCACACTGACATAGTTGGTGAAAGCTGTTCTCCAGTTTCTTCTAGAGGTCCAGTTTACTGCAGATACCACCAAATGCAGTTGCATATTTGGGGAGGCAATCTGTCAGGGCTACATAATTGAAATAAGGCTTGTCCTAGGCAAAGTATATTCCTGACTGAGCAGCTTCACAACCCTTCAAACAGATTGCTATTCTCAGCTCATTCTCATAGAGGTTTGCCACCAAAGTGGTTTCAGATGGACCTGATAAGATGAAAACAAATATAAGCACCAGTGGTTGTAAAATGGTTGTAAAAAGGACTGTTTTGTGTGAAGAAGAAAATCACAGGACCATAACATAATTCAGGCTGTAAGGGAAGAGCCCTGGAGAGTTTTAGTCCTACCTGCTGCTCAAAGCAGGGCCAGTCAGGAATCGGGCCAGGTTATTCCACTCTCTGCTGAGAGGTTCATTTTGCAAACTGATGACTCTGATGTTGGGTTACACAGGCAAAGAAAGCCAAGGGAGAGGAACAGACATCCTTCATATTAACAGGAAGTAATTCCTGAGACTGACAGTATAAGTAATAATTGACAGAGTCAGTGGATATTACTAGGTGTTACTTGCAAGGAAAATGTTCCCTCTTAACAGATTTTCCCTTTCCTTCTACATACATCTGAACTGTATCAAAGATTTTAATAAGTCTCAAATGATGTACCATGATACTACAGGAATACACATTTGCAATACAGCAATGAACAAGAATTATGATTTGCAGTTGGAAAATTAAAATTTTAAACCAAATGAGCTGGGAATATTACTACAGAACTTTTTTTGCAAAACCATCTACATTGAGAAACATCAATAAAAAATAAAAAGACAAGCAGGCACAGAGGAAGGGCATAACCTGTCATAAACAAACTCCAGCAGTTATTGTTGATGGACCAAACTCTGGTCTATCTGCTAAGCTAGATACTTAATACATAAACTAAAACAAAATTTAGGCTGAGAGACTACCTGGTCATAGAAAGTGTGTTTTGTGACACACAGCTAAGATCAGACTAGATGACCTAATGTTCCCTTCTGAATAGAAAATAAAATAAATCAGTGAATGTTTCAGATTTCATCTGCTCATTATGGGAGGGAAGTCAATATGCAGTATAGAATCATAGAATCATAGAATCTTTAAGGTTGGAAAAGACCGCCAAGATCATCAAGTCCAATCGTCAACCCAACACCACCATGCCTACTAATCCATGTCCTGAAGTGCCACATCTACACATTTTTTTTTAACACCTCCAGGGATGATGACTCCACCACTTCCTTGGGCAGCCTGTTCCAGTGCCTGACCACTCTTTTAGTAAAGAAATTTTTCCTAATATCCAATCTAAACCTCCCCCGCTGCAACTTGAGGCCATGGTGTATGATATATTCTCAAGCACTAAGCATTTGGTAATTGGAAAATATCAGACTGGTCAAATATTTTTTGTGTGTGAAGCTATAGATGATTAAACACTACTTTCACTGAAATTACTTTATAAATAGTCAAAATCTTGGTATAATATGGTTCACCAAAGGAAGTACTCTAAATAGTTGATACGTGAAGAAAAATAAGAAACGCATAGGATGGTGCTTAGAAAGAAGAATTAATAGAAAGGCAAGAAGTAGAATTAACAGAAAATGTTCAAAGTTAAGTTGAAGAATATTAACTTTGAAAGTAGGAGCTCAAGAAGGAATTAAAAATATCAAGAAGGAAACTGTGTAAACTTTTTAAATTTTGCTTTTAAGTGATTCAATAGCAAACAAGCCCATCCTGCTGTAATTGATGCCAGTGACAAAACATTTTGTGACATCAGCTGTGGTCAGATTAGTCTCAGTAACTCCAGCAGCTGTAGCTAAGGTTGGAACAAATGAGTGTATACTCTACCGAACCCATATGCAGGGTGTACCAGATGGTTAGCTGTTGGTTTAGAGTTGATTGGGAAAAGTCCTCAATTTAATTTCTTGCTTGTCATAAACTCCTTGTGGGACAGTAATTCAGACCTAATATACTTTGATAGTGTTCAGTATTGGTAAAACTAGCTAAATATAACTTTCAAAAGTTACTAATGTTTAGGGGTTAGCTGAGAGTCTAAGGAACCGTGTCCCTGCCTGTTACATATCCAATCCTGTTACATAACATGGGTTTTGCTGATAAGACCAACAGTTTCCAGTTTTTAACTTAAATAGCTTTATAAAGATAATTTCAGTTTTGGGGAAGCGATATCTATTGTTTCAAAATGCAGTGTTGCATATTCATAGATACCCAACCCCAAACCCTTGTCTGATTGAGTGTGATGACTAAGGAATAGTAAGTAGTCCCAGCAATTTACATATGTGTTTTTCACTGTACAAATCAGAAACTCTCTGTGGATGACCACTGAAATCTTTGCACACAAGCAAAGTGATTTAAAGGAAGGAAATTTTCTGTTAAATAATTTTGTACAGTAATATGTCTTTTCATTTTAAGTATTACTAAAGACGTACTAAACTGTACACAATCTAGATGGACTAGAGAGACATGGGCACCAAACTGACACGTTGGGTACCTAAAATCTAATGTGATTTCCAGTGTTTCTGTAACTCTTGGTTAGATGCATGCAGTCACCAAAGTCCAGGCAGTCACAGTTTGATAACTAAATCCTGATAGGTCTGCAAAACACGCTTTATTCTCCCAAACACAGCCTAAGAAAACTGAAATCCAGTTCAGATGTTTACAGAATATTCCCATTTATTAGCTTTTCTCTGAAGATTCTTATCCCCACTACACATGGGAACATGCTTGGCTACCCGACATGACATTGCTGACCATGATGGTTTAAGCTACATTGATGGGCTTTGTACAGAAAGAACCAAGATGCATGTGCATGTGCTCCACTCTGATACTTCCACTCTGAGGTAGAGTGGCAGGACATAAGGCTGTAAAAGACACCTGAAGGAGCAGCAATGTCTCAGTTTTCACAGCCATTTGCTATGCAAAAATGGATCATCATTTAAATTATAGCTGTGCATGCTTAAAAGCACTACTTTTTATAAGCACATACTTTTTATAAGCACATATCAGTACTTAGGATTGCATGTCACTGGACTTTGTCTCAAACAAGACAGTAAAGGAAAAAGACATCCTCCAAGAAGTCAGTGTCTTCCATCAACTCTGACTAAAACAAGCTCTAACAAGCCTAAAACAAGCTTTCCTATCTTTTTTTCTCACTTAGGACAATTTAAGTGAAGGCAAGTTATACAATATACTGTTATCATTAATTCGTTATCATTAATTATCTCTCTTTTCAAAATTCCCATTCTCTTTCATTACAACCAAGTGAAATATCAGATGTTGAGAACTATAAGTGTGGCCATGGAGGCCTGTTCTTGTGCCTCTTGAGCACTGAGCACACCATGGGCTCTTGTAATTGTGCCATTAAAAAAGGCTGACAGTTTTGTTCCAATACTTTAAAAAGCTTTCCATATGGTATAATGGTCTCCTGAGGTTCAGTGAATGCTTCTTTTTTTTTTCTCTTATTTTTTCATGGATTTCATAGAATCATTACGGTTGGGAAAGATGTCTAAGATCATCAGGTCCAACTGTTTGGTTGTGAAAACATGAAAATCCTGAACTCTCAGGTTTCTGGTTTAAAAGGACTTCATTACTTTCTCTTTTTCCAGGTTCAGAAATTCAGTTAACTCCCTTAGATGAATCCCTTCTTACATGGATGTACATATTGTCATATAATTCCTTCCTCAAAAATACATGTTTTTAAAAAGACTATGGGCCAATTTAGGCTATTGAGAGCAAGATCTAGGTGGTACTTTCTCAGTTTTGGCAGGTATGTGCCTACACAGGAATGTGCTAGAAACTTCATCCCCATAGCAGAAAACATGATGGTAAAGCATGATTTACCATGGCCTGCATTTCCCCGCAATTATCTTCATAGAGAAGTTAAGGGGCCCAGAACTGGTTTTGTTTAATGCAGTCTCGTTTTAAAGCACTTAGGTTTTGGTCACAACCACTCTAAGCATTAATATTAGTTACAATTATTTTATTGCTTTTCATTACTAGGACTCATCAAAACAATGTCAAATTCTACCGATGCAACTGCTGAAATTGCAGTATTTTCATTGCTACATGAAGAATGGAGTGAATTTTTTTTTTTTAAAGGCTAGCTGGGAAAGGCACAAATCTCCGTGGAAAAGCTAATTGTTTTTTTTGTTTTTAAAGTAACTTGGTAGTTATTTTTTATATTTTTCTACATTTTAAACTGTCCTACTTTTTCCCACATCTCATATTCTGTTAACATGGAAACTCCCTGGCTTCACACTACTATATAAGCTCACATTAGGAACTTGTCATTGATATCCAGAAATAGTCAGCAAGGTAAACCCAGCTCAAATCAACAGAACGAGTCTTCCTCTTTCTCCCCCTCTGCTTAACACATTTACTATAGCTACCACTGTACCTTTTCCCCTGCTGCAGAATTCCTTCAGAGGCGCATATCCTCAAAGAGATTTCCAGATGTGCTAATAAGAAGCCCCATTCTTCAAGCAGACTCATTTTCCATGGCTCTGAATGAAATTTAGAAAAAAATTAGTCTGTATTTGAAAACAACAACATAAGTTTATAACTTCAGACAGCCCTTCCCTTCCCTTCCCTTCCCTTCCCTTCCCTCACCTTCCCTTCCCGCACCTGCACCTTCCCTTCCCGCACCTTCCCTTCCCGCACCTTCCCGCACCTTCCCGCACCTTCCCTTCCCGCACCTTCCCTTCAATGATTTAAGGGAAGTTATTTTGCTGAAAAAAAGCAAAGATGGTAACTGCACTTGGCAGTATTATAAAGAGGAACAGAGGCAGCCTTGGGAGGTGATTTCATCAATCTCTGTGAGCAGAGCAGGAATATTATGTTAAGCCTCCTGCAGTCTCTGTTGCTGTTAATTGATTCCAATGTGATGTGTGGCTTTTTCACAGCAGTGTGAAATAGCTAACTCATGCTCACCTTCTGATAGGATATATCTCTTAGCTCTTGTTTTAAAGTAACTTTACCTAAACATTGTGTATTTTGCACTCTTCTTCCCCAAGCATAGTATTTTCACTTTTACAATTGTATTTTATAGGTTTTTTTTTCAAATTGGCTTGCTAATTTGTCGATACAATTTTGAGTTCTGATCTTCTCCTCCAGCATACTTACAGTTCTTTCTAGGCCTGTCTTTTCCACAGATATAATAACTGAACTCTCTATTCCACCATCCAGGCTGGATAAGACATAGACTGGAGCATGAGACAGGCCACCATTATATCTGCTATGTACCTTCATTTGTCCAGTGAATCACTGAAAATATTTTTTTAGGTATATTACCCAAACAGTTTGCATCATTTTTTGGCAGTTTCATCAGGGGACCATGTTTCCCTTGGTTCCATATAAGAGTATACTAGACAGGGTGATTACCTTCTCACACCAAGATGTAGGAAGCCAGTGTCCTTTCCTGTAAGAGCAAGACCTGTTGTAAAGGAAAACAGACCATAAAAGTAATTTGCTTGTAAAAATTTCAGCTGTCTGCAATTTGAGTTTGTTTGGTTTTTTTTTGTTTTTTTTTTAAATACACAGTTCTGGATCTTAAAGATTGCTTCTTTGCTTTATTTCATAATTACTTTGAACAGTGAATTTAACAGCTCTAGAGTTTATCAGCCCTTGTTTCTTTTTTTTTTAAATATAGGGATTATGCATACCTTTTTTCCAGTTTCCTGGTCTCTCTCACCAGTCTACTCTGTCCTTCATGTTTCTAAATACACTTGTTAACAGTTTTGCAGTTGCGTTGATTAAGTCTTTATATATGTGAGGAAGTTCATCATATTGAGCTAATCTTAAAATTTTAAAGTTACTTAAGTGCTTTCTTACCTGTTCTTTCCATATTCTAACACAGAAAACTTTCTCCTCTGTTATTGGTATTGATTTTTTAGACCTTTGCTATCAGTGGCTCTTCTTAGTAAAGATATTTGGTTCAAAAAGACTTAAAGCATGTTGACCTTTATTCAGCAGCATCACCTTAATATTTTTCATAAAATAATTTCTCATTGCTTTTAGTTCCCTTTTTATTGCATCTGCTTTGTGTTCCTAAGTTTTACCATGCATATCTCTGCTCTTTTATTCTGATAATTACAAATTAACCCAGTTTCTACTTTCTCCCTTTCTTAAATTTGTATTTAATATCAGTTATCTAAGAAAACACTTGTTCTGCTTAAGTTTTTTTTTTTTTCCCTTTCCTTAGATTGATCTTTTTTTCTTAGATTTTCTTAGGTCACCCTGATTTTTATCAAACAAATCTCTGATCTATGACACTACCCTAAAATAACCTCTAAAATGCCTTGTTCTTCCTTGGGAATATGAATAACAGCTTACCTGTATCACAGCAATAGTTATATTTCTGTGAAGCTACTTCCATGTTAGATTCCTTCATGCAAAGTGTTATTATCATTAAAAGAATGCATTTGCAAACTTTTCTGCCCAATGATTTGGGTTTGTTTCATTCCAGTGTGCAATTTGACTGACTTGTGGGCAAAAGACTTGCAATAATATTTTTTAAAAGATAGTGTTGTTACATCTGTGTGGAAAAAGCATCCCCCACCCAACTAATTTTACTTCTTATTTAAAAAGCCTTAGCCACAAGAACTGAACTGTTAGCTTATTTCTCACTGCATCACTTATTCATGTGTGTGAAAGACAATCTTTAGACAGATCTAATGGCTTGTGGAAAATGAGCATTGAATTACTGGGCAGTGTTGCTACATTAGTGTAGCATTCATTTCAGAACGTGTTTTACTTTAGGTAAACTTGCATATCCTGAGCTATTTTGTTGATGGAGCTGAACATTACAAAGAAGCCTTATGAGAAAACAACAATGAACAGCACCATTTAGGCAAATGGTTAATTTTATCTTTGTTTTGCCAAGTCACAATTCATTGTCCTTCTTGATGGTGCAAAACTAATTGGCTCTTATCACAGTTACATTACCTCCAAAGGCAGATAAAATTAATGCAAAGTAAACATCACCATGATCAGAGACTGACTGATTAAAAGGGAAATAGTGTTGCATGAAGTTGATGCTGAAATCCATGACAGACTCTCTCAGAATTATAAATCAAGAAGTTCTCCAGCTTATCAGCTACTGCTCCAGTTCATTATTTTGTATCCTTTACTTTAACCTTGGGTCACTCTTAATACATCTGCTCTGCAGTGATTAATATGACTGATGAAAATAAACTATGGAAGAGCAATGTTGTATGGCATGACTAATTACTCTATCAGGTTACTTGTTTGTGGCTTTTAAAAAATGTTTTTGTTCATATAAATAAATCAAAGTCTGTTAAGCTCTGCACTGTATGTGAAACTATCATATCTGACTATGGAACTTCTAAAGGGAGTCCTTCACTTTCAAGAAATCATACTTTGAACGGCCTTTTATTTTCTTCCATTCAATCCCTTTAATATTTCTCATGTTTGAAGGAAGGTCCTATTTGAGTGTGGGAGTTAAGTTATTTCTCTGCTCAGAGAGTTCACACTTGAACACATCTATATAATAAATTCCTTCTAATTAATCTCAAATAACTTCGGCAACAGGCAATCGCTATTGAGTCTCAATAGATCAAAGAGTATAGGGCATGACCACTGAGGGGTCAGGATCATAATTTGCCTTTTTAAGTTCATAAATGAAAATACCAGTAATTCATTTAATCTCAGTCTTCAAAAGAGAGTGCAGAAACATTCTTGGAAAAGCAGACATTTCAATCCAAAGAAAATATCTTGTATTTAATCAAAAGCTTCAGTTAGTTTTATGTGCAGCAAGTAAAATTCTAGAAGAGATGAAGGAAGATTTATATTTACATGGGATTTGTATTTGAAAACTTGACAGTTGCTCTCTACAAGACAATTGATTTTAGGGAATATGATTCTTAATTCAACTGATTGGCTTAGAGTCCCTAACAGAGAAAAATATCTAAGTTGTTAAAACTGACATACAAGTTGGAAAAGTTCAGAAATCATTATGGTCTACAAGTTCATATACTGACACTTGTCAACTGGACAAATATATGGAAGACTATTGTTAGGAGGATAGAAATGAATTATTCCCCATGCACAGTGGTGATTGTATAAGAAGTGTTGGAGCTTAAACTGTAAGAGAGGGTGCTCACATGAATGTGTGGAAGCATAATTAGATGTATCTATAATTAATATTTCCTATTATATTTAATATACGGAATATTAAATACTTTAAAGATAATGTATTAGGACATTGATATGGCAACCTGAGCGCATCCAAAACACTAAGCAAAGTGGGAGAAAGACAGAATCTAGAGGATGAAGATGTTACTTGAAGAATACAATGAAATATCCATATGGAGTCTCCCAAGGGAGCAGTCTGTAATGCTTGTAGGTGACATTCTGTTTATTTTACATGCAATTTTTAATTTCTAGTCTACAAACCAAATTGAGCCTCTCCATTTCTTTGAAAAAGAGGAATGTAATTCTTTACATTGTTTTACCAACTGCTTTATTTATTTTCATGTAACATGGTAAGTAGGTTATGTTGCCACCATAAATTATTTGTGTTCTATCTCTTCAGAGGCAGAGAATTAGTATATAAACGGGGTGCAGGCAATCTGGAAGCAACTAAGCTGCAGAGGTTATGCTTTGTAAGCTGAGGCCCTGCACAGTGTTCACTGAGAGTTCCCAGAAGACCACCATGGGAGGCCAGGTTGTCAGATAGTGGCTTTGAGGTTGTTTTTTTTTTTCTTGCTAGGCATCAGGAAGTGTCCCTCTTGTAGGTGACAATGAGTCACCAAACTGCCTCAGCCCTTCTGCAAAGCAGCAGCAGAGAAAGTTTAAATTAGACGGGTCCACTCTTGGGGTACGGATTATTAAGTACTAGAATAGATGTCATGGGAGGTTGTGTAATCGTCGTCTTTAGAGGTTTCTTAGAGCAAAACCAAATCTCTCTAGTATGACAAGACACAGTTGATCTGTTTTTCTGTGATACATGTTTTACTTTGTAAAATCCAGCACCCATAGCATTTTACAGAAATGAAATTGCATTAGACTTAATTCTGTTGACATGGGGTGTCAAAATACTCACTTCCAGTTTATCACATTTCATATAAAAACCCGAGCATGTGATAAAGATGAACTGAACTCTTGTATCCATTAAACTATTTTTCAATTAAATAGCTTCACCTTAGAGAGAACAATTGCAGGACAGAATTCAAAATGAATTTGTTGCCAGTGTATTTGTATAGGCATCTTTTTATAGTCACAGAATGCCATCATCACTGTATTTAAGAACAATAAACAACCACATCTATGTTCCCTGCAGTTGAATGGGTAAACAGAAGGTGAAACTTTTTTCAAAGAGCAGCTAAATCATCCTGTAATGAGGGAATTTATGTAGGGCAAACACATCTGAGAGACAGAGACATTTGAGATAAACTTGTTAATGTGTAAATGTGATTTCGTATTTGTTAATCCATTATTGGCCCATTCTGAATCTGAAAATCTTATTGATGTCCTTTTTATGCATTTCCCAGTTCTTTTGCTCTTCTGCAGCTTGTTTGTGAGGATTAGAGAGCAAGTCTCTCTCTCCCTTTCCATCAAGATTAGCTTTTTATCTCACACGGAGAAGCTTTCTTGTAAGGATATTTAGCTGAGGCCCCTGACAAGCACCAAACCAGAACTTCCCATAGACGCCAGAGAGCTAATGCCAGGCCTTCTGTGCTGCTCTGATGGCCATTAGCCTGCTGGCACTGTTTCACTTAAAGTTAGCATCTTTGTATCATAGCAACACAAGGGAATACTAAGCACGGGTAATACAGTGGTGATTTGTTACGAAGAACAATTGAAGAATTCCTGAATTGACTCTTCTATTTGAATGTGCAAATTCACAAAGCAGATTTCCCACATCAGATACATAAATAACACTATTCTAACATTAAGCCAGTTTCTAGATGAGCAAAACAACCTCTTTCTGTCTTAAAATGTATGACTATATCACCCACTCTTCAATCATGCAAGGAGAAAAAAGTTCCACAATGTTATTGTGAGGAGGGCAGGTCAGCTGGTTATTTTTAGCTCAAGCTAGCACATTTAGCAAACTCCCACGAGAGGAAACATTCTTTACCTGCAGCTGATTAGCATTCAGAGCTGCACAACTCCATCCATTTCAGCATCAAAACAGCTATTTTAGTCTTATTTTTACAACCAAATGCTCGCTGTTCAGAATCAGGAAAAAGGTGCACTCAGGAGAAATAGCATAATATGTTTCTGACCTCAAAAGCTAAATGCAAATTCAGATTACTAAAGTTTTTGTCAGTGGAGTAATAAGCACATAGACATTAGCACAGCTACCCTCTGTCATTAATGGCTATAGCCATTAAAACTTTCCTGGAGAGGAGAATGGAATTTTCACTGTATTTTTTAAGGTTTCTTTTTAATTTTTCTTATCTACATATTTAAAATTTTAATGGAAGCTCTCATTCAAGTTCAAACCCCTTTATTTAGCTCTAGTTAGGATAATATTTTAGGACAGGCAGGATCTCTTCTAATTGTGCTCCTTGACCTAGCTGCATTGGTTCACGCACCGAAGAGTTTAATCTTTCTCCCTACTTAGCTAACCAGACACAGGTACCCCAAGGGGAATGCCAAATTAGCACCTGGAAAGGCCTGGAAGTATGATCTGCAGTTTACTGTTAATTGCCTACCTTAACAGAGTCATGCGGGGGAATGCTCTCAGAAGGAACCTCGCAAAAACTCCCTCTGCTTGCTGTCATCTCCTGGATTTAATTCCACTGTAGGCTGAGATTCTGTCTGAATTAGTAGCTATGTACAAGGAATCATAAAAACTAAAAGATAGAGAGGAAAAAAACAATGCTTTGTTTAATTAATATACTGCACAGGTGTTACAGTTGATTGGAAATGTAAACTTAAGTAAAATTTTTAAATTGTTCATTGTTTACCAGTAAAGTGTAGAACTTTGCTTCCTTTCAAAAGCAAGCCAAACTATTTAGAATACATAAACTATCTTTCTTTTCTCTACCAATTCTCCTTGTAAATACTTGTTGATAATACTTATGACCATAAATTCCAGGTTTTTGAAACCTGACATCGAAGGGGTTCTGTCATTCACTTTGCAGTTGCTGAAGATGCTGAGCATTGCATTTATTAGAGACTTCTTGAGGTCCTAGTGTGCCATTTTCCATTCTCATCCATTTTAAAGATTTCCTGAAATCTCTTGCCTCCTTCTGTCCACCAGCCTGTCAAGAACTCCCTGCCCTTTTTCCTACAATCCCAGCCCAGTATCCCCTTTTTTTTTTTTTTTTCCCCTTGCTGACGTTTCTGCATGTGTTCTGGGTTCTTCTTTCTTACCCTCACTCCCACAGAAAGTACTTCCATTCCCTCCTCTTGTGCTAGCATTCTCTTTCCCAACTTCCCTCTACCATAGGTTTTTGGGGTTTTTTTTAGGTCATTCAGGATGCTAATATTTAAAAAGCGCATAGTGCAGATCAATATAGAGACAATGAAACTATTTTTTCTCTGGAAGGTGTTACTGGCTGGCAAAACCTGAGACATCCATCTTCAGTTACAGTGGCACTTAAAGCTGCTGGATAACTGACCACAATGTCAGCATCTAAATTTGTCCTATATTTCTATAGTTTCTCCTCCAGCTTCCATTGACCCCAGAAGCCACTTAGTGGTAGAACTCAGAAGTTCTATTGCATTATGTATAACAGAGGAACAAGAGCATGTAGGTAGGAGACTGGCTTTGCTAAGCATCACTGAAACATGAGAATATTAGAAAGTTCTTAACAGATAAGGCTATCCTATCTGACATCCAGATTTGTAGTGTGATGTCACTGTGGGCACCCATTACGGACAATTGTCTGTGTGAAAAGGAATCAATAATGTTTGTCATTTGAGCCTTAACTGGCAGTTTAATAAAGAATACAGGAGTCTTAATAAAGAGTACAGGAGTCTTGCAATTAGGATTGAACAGGTGGAGAAACCTACTTAATGCAAAATTGTGCTCTCATTTGTACAGCAGATCTTTTTCTTTTGGCTTCCCAGTCCATTTCCAAGCCAAACTCCAGCCAGGAGGAAATGTTTAGTACATTTACTGACCCCTCTAGCCAACAGAGGAAGAATTTACCATGTTCTTCCTCAAAAGCCCCATGGCGGGACAGTATAGACATGCTAGGTGGCAAACACTTCTCAGCAACAGTGCACCTGGCAAGGGCAGGCTAGGCAAGCATGAGTAGTTCTGGATCTGGGGACACCTCTTCTTTGCATGCTGTCCTGCTTCCATGTCCCTGCTGCATCCATCACATATGAAAAAGTACCACTTCTAGTACCAATGCTCTCCAAAGTACAGGTTGTTTCATTTTGTGAACATTCCTGTGAATAAAATTTGATTGCTCGGTGGTTTTTGGTAAATAAATACAGAAGAACCACGAAAGCTGCCAGGGTGAATTAAAGCAATAGTGCTGAGGAGTGTTTGCTCCAGTGCTGGTGACTTCTAGTGCTCAGTACTACAAAAAAGGAATTAAAACATAAACTCTTAGGCCTGGTAAGAGTTTGTGTACTTCTGAACCATCAGGGGAGTTAATCAGTTATGCATTAGTGGCAGTCTCAACTATATAGACTGTTAGTGCCCAAGAGACAGGTCTCATTTCCCTCCTCCAAAACATTCTTTCTGCTCTCGCGCCGACAGCTCCCATCATGGGATGGGAGCATAGCACCAACAGCTCCCACCTCCATCCTGCAGCAATATTTGTAGTTGCATTAGGATGACCATGTGCACCTGACTGAAACTACATAACATTTATTCAGAGTAACAAAATGGCAAATACTAGGATACTCTTCCCCCTTTTTCACCCTGGTTCTTATGATATTCAGCAGAGTGCCTATCAAAACCAGCTCGACATTCAGAAATTTTCAGTGGTGTCAGTATCGTGCTAGACGTCCTTACAGTATTTCTGTTAAATTGCTATTTGTTTCCTCAAGCTAATCATTCTTCTTTTAATCTGAAAAGTTCCAACTTCTGTCACTGGAAAAATACTGAAAAGAAAAAAGGAACAACAACAAAAAAATCCTTAAATCTGACTTGCAACTCCTAATGAGAAAAGGAGAAAAAAAAAAATCTGTCATCTCATTCAGAAGAAAGAAAAAATGCTAGGTTTTTTAAAGTGAAATAAATGCTTTCCCTAAACATGATCGCAGTTGACAAAATGCTGGATGTTTAGGTGGCAATTATAGCTCCTTCAGAGACTGTCAAATCTTGTCACAACACATGTTATAAATGAGGACAGATTTAGACATCTTTTCTGACAGTTATGTGTAGGATGTGGATGGTTGGCAGTTAAATTTCAAATGCAGGGAAATTTTCCTTCCAATAGATCTTTGCTTGTTTATTAAGAGGGAGTTACCGTGCACTGAATCTTCTATCTAGCATGTGCAGCTTTTCATCCTTACAGCTTTTGACATTTCACTTTAACTCTCTTTGTGACAGCCATCTGAACATTGTTTTAGGTAAAAAGTAACCTACGGTGCTCTGGAGATGCATGAATTTTTTAAAGCTCTTGATGTTTTCGTACTGAGATTAGAGTAGGAAATGTGTCATATTATACATGGATGGATAGAGAGCAAGAAAGCAAATAACAGAGACTGTAACAATGCTGATTGAAGGGAGCAGCTTCATGATGCACATAGAAAATGGGATAATGCACTAGCCCACATTCATCATGTGAGACGCACAAAATGTTGATGAAGTATTAGTAATAATAATGTGCGTCACAAAGTGCAATTTGTGTGATGATAAACTACTCGGGTGTCATTAAAGGCCAAACCTGACATGAATTTCAAACTGTTTCTAATGTTAAGAGGTCTGATGGAACGGAGAGAAGAGAGAGAAGAAGAATCATTCTACCATGGGCAAAAGTCCTGGCTGAGTCAGACAGAACTTTTTTGGAAGCTCCGAGAGTGAGCACGCTGGAGCAGCCTCAGTATCTTATTTGACGAATGCAGCATCACCCTTTTTGACTGCAGCAGCCTCAATCTGCTAACCAGCACAGACAGTGACAAGCTTTGCATTCACCCTTTCTGCAAAGGTCAATAAAGAGCTGGGAAAGGCAGAGGCAACATTTCCCAGTTAGGTGATGTCCAGCTTACATTGCACTATATACAGCTAGTGGAGAGAGTGGACCTATAGCTCCTTTAGCCCCTTCTCCAAATTCTAATAATCATCTCTTCAAGCTCCTGGAAGCATCTCCTTCTGGAAGAAACTGGTGAGAGGAAAAAAGCCTGTTTACCCATTTTTGTAGTCCTCTTACACTTGAATATGGCATATTATAGACTAACTTTTATGAATGGTGGTCTATAAAACCTCAGTGAATTAAGTAAGTGTAATGCTAACATTTCATTGAGATAGTGAAGAAGAGATGTCATCTATGATATCAGGACCTTGCGACTCTTCTATTTAGCTATAGTAGCGGTTTAGCATGACAGAGTTATTCACGTGCATACTGTCAAGCAGATACTTGAGTAGTTTGCTGGACTGGGACCAAAGTGCTCATTGCGTTGGAGGACTGAACCCATAAACTGGAACACTGTGGGCAGCTATACCTTTTGGAGAGCTGAAGTTTTTGTACTTTCTATTTTCGTAAGAGTGACAGTGTTATGTAACCAGAAGATAGAAGAACTTGTGTTCATTCCTAAAGATTATAAAATATTCAGAAATATTTGTGAAATTCTACCTTGAGTAATACAGCTTAAGCCATTGAATTCTGAATGGGTCGCTCTCCTGTTTCTGTCTGGTTACAGACCATTCACTTAGCCCTAATGACATGCATCCAAATAAATGCTTGCTATTTCACAAATGTGAAAATAAATGTACTGTTTCTATGCTCCAAGACATCAGCATTTATTGCCTCATTTGGGAAAACAACAGACTTATTTGGTTCATTTATACTCTATTCAAATGCTGCTTTGAGAACAGGGACCAGCATCTTGCATCTCGGAGCTCTTCATGAATAGGGCTACATATTCCCAGGCCTCTTCCCTTCTATTCACTTGTATGAAAAAATCTTAGGGGGTAAAACATTACAGGATGTCTCAGGTATACATAATTAATTTACCCATAAACTAGTAAAATGTAAGATATTGGCAATTTTAAAATTATTTGTTCAATTCCTTAGTGAGCTGAGTTTTTATGTCTCTTCTTGACTTTAGAGAATGATTTACTACATGTGAATATATTCTTCCTGACAGTGTCTCTCCTTCTCAATCATTCAACCAATGAAACCTTGTTGACAATAAAATATTACAAAATGTTTGTCTATTTGAGAAGTATTTTTGAATATTTTTAACTTTAAGGAAATGTCATATTTGCATGTATGCATTCAGAGTAAAAAAAAAGAATTAGCTACTTCAGAAGTAATCATCACGTTATTGGTTTGTTATGGGAGTACACCATCTAATTCTACAGCTTTAGGCAATAATTCTGATTGATGGAGTCTAACAGAAAATTAGAAGCACCAACAATTTCAGCCCTTTTTAGTGTCAGAGAACTAATCTTTAGGATTATAATTGACTGAGGTTTTGTCAGACTTATTCTCTTATTTGTATTCACATATTTCTGATTACAGGAAAAAAAAAGGAAATATATCCCCTGTAAGAATAAAAAAGCAACATATTCTCAGATAATATTTGTAAGGAAGCCATTAACCGAACTTTAAAAAAATTAAAATACAATAGAAAAACATCCATATTTAGATGGAAGCACTTTAAGGGTCTGTTCTGGTTTTATTTAGTGAGGGGGAGCTACGGTGTAGCTTCTGTAAGAGGCTGCTAGAAGTTGCTCCCCTCTGTTCAGTGGACTTGGCCGCGCCTAGGGTGGACCCGCTGCTGGCCAAGGCCGAGCCAATTGGTAGCAGAATGTTCTGTGATAACGGCTCTGCGATAACATATTTAAGAAGGGGAAAAACAGAAAAAAAAAAAAAGAGAGACGATGTGAAGACAATGAGCGGGGACAGAGAGGGGGAGGTGTGAGCCCTGTGGGCCTTGCAGGCCTCACCCTCTGGCTTCCCGCTGGGCAGCTGACTGGGCCCAACTCAGCCCAGCCCAGCTGCAAGAAGTGTTTTGCCCTTAACAGTAACTTTAAGAATTTTCTCTCTGTTCTTATCTCAAACCTCAAGCCTTTTCTCTTATATTATCTCTCCCTGTTCTCTCAGAGGGTGGAGGGAGTGCGAGAGAGACTGCGTAGTCTGGTCCTGATTGGTACTAAACTACAACAGGCTTTATTCAATAAATGACTTTCCTTCAAGCCAAATAGATCTTTCAATGCCCAGGGATGTAGGTATTTCTAAACTATACACGTTCAAAATCCTGACCTCCAGATTCTTATATTTGAGAGACCTACATGTCCTAGATAATGGCACTGCCTTTGATGCTGGGGAGGGCAAAGGCTATCGAGCCATTCTGTCACTTATTTCTGCTCTTAGTGTCATGGTGGTGACAGAGGCCATCTAGAAAAAAAAGGTACTCTTCAATGAGAAGGGGAAATTTAACCCACACGGGTACAAGTTCCTTGAAGTTAGTGCTAAAGTAAGTGAAGACACAGATAGATACCTGGAAGCCCTGTTACATTTTTAGGCACTACTAAGCCTTAATGGCCCTGCCTGCCCTCCCCTGGGGCTCACCTCAGCCTGACCAGAACCCCATTCAGCCACCCCTGGGGCTGTCAGTCTTTGCCCCATCGAGGTGGTAGGATGCAGTACTGCCCTGCCACCCACTCCAGGGAGTCTCTGTGGTCACAGCCCCACGGAGACCTTGGCCCATGTATCTGGAAGGTGCCCTCCATTAGGTAAAGAAATCTGAAAGGTGAAGAACCAGTAGTATAAGGAATCCCATCCTCAGCAATGGCATCTACTCCCTGGCAAGCTCTACATGAATTCCATTGTGAAACCAGAGAAAAAATGATCTGGTCTAAAGTTGCTGTATTTCATTGAAGTCAGACAGGAAAACATGTACCTGTATTTGAAAGGATTTGGTGTAAGCCACGAGACTAGCACTCCATATTGAAGAAATGACTCTATAACTCTTCACCCTCCAGCTGTCCACAGATGGGATTTGGAGGTTGTTTTGTATTTCAGCTTCCCAGCCTAGCATTAAAAACTACCTGCAATTGCTGATAATCTGCTTCTGCATCACTGGCCAAAGCACTGGCCCAAAAATCCAGATGGTTGTGAGATATTCATGCCCAATATGCAATCAAATCCCGAACAAATTACTTGTTAGTTTTCTTCAGGTTCTGCAGCCATTCCTGTGTATGGGGACAGGCTGACAATTTAACACGATGCTAGGTGATCTGAGTGAGAAGGTAAAGAGCAATAGATAAAACACTGGAAAAATATATTTGGGAAGTTCAGTTTTAGACAGAACAACAGGAAAAAACCAGATTCATTGGACCTAATGATTGCCAAAGATAACCATGATTAACTGTTCTGTTCAGTCATTGTCTGAGGAGTCACAAGCAAACCTGACATATTCCAGATATTTTTAGTGAGACTATTATTGATCACTTTTTCATTAATAATCAGAGGTAGCCACCAGTCAATAATATGAAGAAGCAGTAAGATGCTAAACTTGATAACAGTCCTTAGTTTTTGCTAAAAAAAAAAGTACTTTTCTGCTTTCAGAATCACAGTGCATGGACCAAAATAATCCTCATTCAGACAATTCTATTGGCACTGGGTTTCTGATGGCGTTCTGAAGGAAATTATTTTTCCATGGACTGATAATAAGGATTTCCCATTCTTTATCATCCAACAAGGAACAATGCTTCATCATTCCGTTTCAGCAGTGCTGACAATATTTAGCTTTGTGCTAAAGCCTGCCAGACATCAGCCACGGGTATAGGCACAGACACAGAAGTATAAGAGCATGACAATTTTTACAGGCTATAATAGTGAAAAAAAACTTTTAATTCAAGATTACCAAATGTTCAGTCATCACGGACCAGTACAGCAAACCACAACACCACTTTTGAAGACAAAATGGGTTTGAGTCACCATTATGAGACAGTTTTTTCATAAATTATTTTATTATGGTAAAAACTGTCTGTAATCTAAAATTTTAATGGTATCACACTATCAGAACATAAAACAACTGTAAAACAAATGTGCAAATACCTTTGTAAGGCTTGGGCAGTTGGCCAAAATGTGTCTTGCTAGAGAATGGACAATTCTCCTTCCTTGTATCCTAGTCAGATAATATCCTAGTCAGTCCAGACTTATTTGGGAAAGTGTGGAGGGAAAAACTGAGGACTGGACTACTTTCATTTTCTCTTATATATATGCCACTGTCAAATAAGTTAGATAATAATTGTTATATTTAGCTATGCCTTTGACAGTTTATATGATATATGGGCTGAACACTCATATAGCAAAATGTATGTACTATATTTTTACAAATAGCAGTAAATCAATGGAAACTTTCTAATCAATAAATCTTTGCTTAATATGAAACTTTACAGGTATGTTTAAGATTTTCTGGAGTTTTAATTAGAGTGATTACTTAAGTTGCATTGTTGTTTTCCTCAAGAAAAAAATACATAACACTTGTTTCATTTGAACAGACTTACACGAATAAATGTATGTGTTAAATAAATTCTGTAACAAATAATGCTACTGTTATTTTATTAATCTTACTTTTTAAAATACTTGAATATTCTCTAGTAGCTATGTTGAATGCAGAAAAGATTTGAGGCAGAGATCATAGTTCCTCTGTCTTACATACAAAGACAAAAATATAGAAAGAACAGGCGTTGTCTATTTTTCTTCTCATGCAATTCGAGTACTCGGTGGAATAGGAGGAGTTTCAAAGGTTATGTACAGGTGAATTTTGTTACATTCCTGAATTCCTTTTTTTCCAGGAAAAAGACTGCAGGAAGTTGAGATTAAATTTCTCACTTTGTGCAGGGCCGGGGGGTGGAGAGAAAGAGACAGACTTTCTCTCTAGCTCTCAGCTGTAACGTGGAATATATCTGTACGTGCATGCTTAAATATTATAAATACATTTATATATACTTACATATCAATATGATATACATATATATGATATACCTACATGACAGAAATAATATGTGATACATCTTATCATATGCATATATGTTGTATAAAACATATATCAACATATGCTATTCTACAATAATGTTATATTATAAAAATATAATATATTAATATATGATATATAAAATTTACAAGATTTTACGCTGTACTGCATAATTCTTTGATAATAATTACGACAAAAAATATATAAGCCTCCAAAACATGGGATATTTTACTCCTACAGAATAGGTGGTATTCAGTGAGTAAGTACATTTTTCTCTTCAGAGTACTACTATATATTGCATGAAATCGTTCAGAAACTGGGCATTCATGCAGTACAGTAAGTCCCTGTGACCTCTACAAAATTATTCAGTTATGTGCAAAAGAAATGGTAGGCTGATAAAAGTTAAACGTGGGCCCCTTGTCAGCCACATCTTGGATTTCTTTAGGTGAGAGGTAATAATTGTGGAGAACAACCAAAAAGAAAAGAATGTAACACAGTAGACAACACAAAAAATTAGACTGGAATATTTTAAATCAGCTAATTTCTATCAGGATTTTTTTTTTTTGTATGTAAAAGACACTCCTTGTTAATTATCATTTCTGACTTTCCCCTGAGGTAATTTTTGTCACTCTCAGATTTGTCAGGAGCATATCAGTGACTCTAAATCAAATGCATTAGTATTGTCAGTGTCCACGTCATCCTGTAGTGTTTAAATTGCAAAACACTGCAATTTTAGAAAAAGTATCCATTTTATAATCTTGAACACAATGCATCGCCTTGATAGAATACACATTTGTCAATGAATATTAACTTTACAAATCCACCATTTATGTAAGAGTAGTCATGTCTCTTCTTGGTGGTCTGTAAATGAGATGGGCTTTTTTCTTTCAACTTGCCTGATAAAAATTCCCGTATAATACCTTGTGTAATAAAAAGAAACCTTGTAGGGAATGGATATAAAACAGTGGATACCTTGGGTGGGGTCCATCTCACCTAATTTTCAGCACCTACATCTGAAAGAAGAGTTGTTCTCTGGAGCTATTTCTCTCTGCTGCCTGACAGGGGGCTGAGGGTAACGCAGTCACCCAAGTTAGGGCAAATGAGTTTCACGTCTTGTGCGAAAGCAGGATGCCAATACAGATTGCTGATTGTAGGATGCATCTGTTGGGAGATGCTGATACAGCGTGATAGAGAAAGAAACTTTTTTTTCACATTCATTGCAGAAGAAATGTGCTGCAGGCACCAAGGCTCTGTGACTGCCGTTGGCTGGGACAGGAGCGAATGGTGCTTTGTACCTCACCCTACCAGTTTAGCATGTCGCCTTCCTTCTGCGTGCTGAGCGCCCGTGATGAAGCGCTGAGCAACCTCAAACCTCGTTAAAGTCGTTTGATAGAGCCCTGAGCTATCTCATGAGATGAAGTTGCACTATTTATACTCTGAGAACATATGCATACTGTACTATTAGTGCTAATATTTTTGTCAGAACACTTTTTAAAAGCAAAATGTGAGAACATTTGTGGGCAGTAATCACAAAACAGGGTTGACAGCTCCTTCCTTCTCTTACTCAGTCACAAACGTTTTTCCTTTCAACAGATTAGGAAATGTAAATGGAACTGGTCATTTTCAGAAACTACTGTTATTTGGTTGATAATATGTGAATACCAAAAGGGAGCTGACAAGGTTATCGCGAAGTAGAAACTGATAATAGCAGGGTGCCTGCAGCCCTACCTTAAATGGAAAGAGGAGCTACACAGCCTGACAGGAACACCTGTGAGCAGGGAGTGTATACTGCATTTGCAAAAGTTCATAAAAGACAAGGGGCACTAAGCCCCTTCTCTTCCATCACTACCTGCCTAGGAGTTGTATGTCAATTTTTATTTCAGCAATAGCCTTCCATAGCGGCAGAAGTCAATCAATAATAAGAAATACATATTTGAATGTTAATATCAAATGTTATTACTAAGCTATCCTATGTCTGTGTAATTATCTGTTTAACAGTGGAGTGGCCATGACAATAGAATTTATCTTTAAGTCAACTGAGACAACAAAAACATCTACAGCACAGCTCATCTACCCTAGTTGGAAAAGCCAAGACCAAGTCAATGATAACCTCTCCTCGTGGCTGAGAACTGTGCAGGAACAGCTCTCTTTTCCTGGACATCATGGTTCATACTGCCCTGGTCCTAAGCTATGGTATCTCAGGCAAGAAAAACTACCAAATATTGACATTTCAGAGCAAGAAGCAAGAAATCATAGGAAGGAATAATAATGTTACCAAATTGTTTGGGCCCCCTCATCCAGAAAATGACGTGCTCAGATACTCACATGGAGCTGTTCATTGCACTTGATCATCAATGAATCATCACCAGGCCCAAGCTGCCTGCATCAAGCTTACTGACAGAGGCTCCCAGCAGTAACTTCTGCCAGTTCTCCATCACAACCCTGTCATCACTACAGAGCGTGGGATAATTAAAAAAAAAAAAGATAAAGCAGAGAGCTGAAAAAAATCCTACCTGATGATTCATTATAGTGAGAAAGATTTGTGTAATTTCAGGCTCACTCCATTCAGAATCACGTATTATCTGCTAATGCAGTTAATTGTGATAAGTACATGACAAAACCAGATGCAATCATCCACCCAAACAAGCACGACCTGGTCAGGTTTAATGACAGGGTGTTCCTCAGAGAGTTCCTCTTCGCAACTAAAACATGGCTTGTTTTTTCAATTAGGAACTAAAGAAATTCACCTATAACATTCTTTACCTTCTAACAGTGATCATGAGCAATGAATAAGACACACCAAGTGCAAAGGCCAGGCCTTTTATTTCTGTAATTATTAAGCACTTTTACAAAGACTAATGCATCTGGAATTTTGTAAGCTAGATATATTTACGATCTGTGGGCAGTTCTTGATATAGTTATGATCTATCCTTGTTTGGATAAAATCCATTTTCTATTCAGGGTAAGTGAAGGAATACTTTAATGCCTACTAACTTAGTAATGGCAAAGAATAGAAACTACCTTCCAAAGTGTGGATCAGCATGACATGGCTGAAAAGGTTGCTCAGTCCCGTAAGCTGAGATTTGTACAATGAGGTGTGAATACAAATGCCCTCCTTTGGTGGAACTGTATGTCGTATGCCAGGAAGAAACAAGGACATCAGTAAATCAAGGTGACAGCAAGAAAACAGTGGGAATATGTAAACAGGGCACAGACTGACAAATCTGCTGATCAGCCTAAGCAAGACTCCGGATAAGACAATCGCTGGAGTCTATTGTTGGATGACTTCAGGAAAGACACTGGGTTCAGAACGAGCAAAGGACAAGGTCAGAGATCAGAGCAGGTTTAGGACACCTAAGGGGTCATGTGCACCAGCATAATAGGACATAGCAATGCCTTCAACACAATTTTAGAAAATTTGGCACCTCAGCAGCAGAAAAAATGGGAAAAAGGGATTCGGACAAAAAGCAGGCAAGACTGCAACAGTCAGAGGTGTTTAGAACTGGGACAGAAGCAGATTCAGGCTCAAGAGTGAAGGGCAGTTTTGAAAAGCAAGGACAGGGCTCAGCTTCAGCTCCAGTTAGTCCAAAGCTAATGGAAAATCTTTCAACAGACATCCAAGCCTTGTATTCAGATCCTCTTTTCATATGAAGGAATGCAAGCTCTGCACAGTTCACCACAGCATTAGGGGACACTTAAAAACCTTTGCTTTATGGGAGAGAAAGAACCACTTTGGGGGCACAGGCTGCTGCAGGAAGATTCTGTGCATGCTTGGCATTACGAGCAAGCAGCCCAGTCCAGTCACTCATTTCACAATTTACCTCGTCCAAGGAAACAAGATTTGTTTGTATTTTCTGCATGCAAATAGGCCAGGATCAAAAACCACTCGATTCTATCATGTTTCTGAGAAATAGCCCACAAATTTTCAAATATTGGCTAACCACTGGCACTAAAAAAGGGGGTAATAACATGTTTGATTTTAACCACCTAAATAATCCTATCAAATGTAGGTATGTGTATGCATTCCTAAAAGCCCGGGCACTGAAAGAGCTAATCACACATTAAATTATCTCCAGTGTGCGGGAAATATCTTTTAATGAGACATTTAAGTATATATAAAACTACTTTTTATTGTTAGTACAAAAATCCTTATTGTCCTTAAAATGTTGGCATCTGTGTTGATTTATTCAGATTGCCTACTTCTGTAGCAGTTAAGTGGTTATTTACAAATTGCGTAAAACTGTCTGATCAGCTAAACTGCTGATCTTTTTTTTTCAGGAAAAAAAGCAAACACTTTCTGTAAACAAAATCAACAATTATACCCAATCTGAAACATGTAAAATTTTAATGTTTATGAGCCACTGAGCAAGCTACTTACTAAAAGGCTAGCAGTCTTACCCAACAGAAGACCTTTTAACTAATTCTCAGTCAAATTAACAGACATCACAAATAAGTTACACCCCTTCCCCTCACCAGATTTCAACGTTTTTCTTGGATAAGACAAATCTTAACATTTCAGAGGACTTAATGCAAATGTTGTTAGTAAAATACAAATACTTGCAACTCTTGTAAGCATTAATACATATATAAAGCGTACATAGAGAATTGCACAACGCTGGTCAGAAGGGTCACATTTTTCAGGTACGTGGGGCATGGATGATCTGTGCAACGTGCTAGGTATCAAGTCTGTTAATTCCATTTTAAAAAAGTGATCTGGAGCATCGGAAGGATCTAGCCCTATAAGGAGACAGTTGAGAGGCAGCTGGTATTGGAGTACAGTATGAAAGTATGACTTGAACTTATCGGAACTTTGAAGACAACAAGCAGAGCTGCGAGTTCCATTGAAAACTGGACAGGAACTTAAGGAACAGACACCAGGTAAGTTTTGAGGTGTTTATTCATCTTACTCAGCAAATAGGTGGCTGCCTCCTTGAACTTCAAGCTGAATTTAAGAATCATCTCTGTAAAGTACTGCTGACAGAGCAGACAGTACAGAGCAGACTCTGTTAGTCTGCTCTGGATGTGACTAGAAGCACAGGTGTGTTTCAAGATTACACCCAAGAAGAATGATTCAAGCCTCTTGACTGCCAGAGATAATGAAAAGGATCTGCTGTCTGGCAGTCGAGGAACAGAAACACATCCAAAAGAACTGATCGTTTCGGCAAAGAGCTGGCATATAACATCAGCTAATGGGGCAAACTTAGCTTTTGTCCCCAATGATTTTCATAGACAAGTGTTACTTCCATCTTATTCAGATCCACAAATTAACAAGCACGTGTACGCTGGAAGCACAGTTTGGTCTTGTTAAATGTTAAGGATTTTTTTCTGTTCATCTCGATCGGTTTCAGTTTTTGTGAAAAGATGGTTTATGAACTGGATTGGAAAGGGACATAACTGAGTACTGTATTAATTTTAATGGTTACACAGTACAGAACATCCTACATGTTTCCTTTCAGTATCATAGTGAGAGAATTGCTCACGGCTTGATGAGTCTTAAGTACTGCTTGACGAGCTGTTATACCTCAGCGCCTCCTTAATACCTAAGGTAGTTTCCAGTGAAGGCACAGAACTTCTGAAAGCTATTTATCCACAGTATTAATGATATTAAAACACTTTTCAATGTGAGAATTGGTTTACTGAATGCTATAAAGTTTTGTATTTATTAGTTTTTTTCATTGTTTTCAATATTTTCAGTGTTTCTATTTGACTGCAGAGAAAAAAAATTTAAAAAATGTTTATGTTTTTTCTCCTAGTGCCTTCACTAGGCACTATCTTAAGCGAGTAACTGTTGGGAAGACAATTTTTCTGTTCCAGTGTGGTTTCCAAAACCTTTTGTGTTTGCATTTGCATTAGGTATTTCCAAATGCATTTGCATTAGGTATTTCCAAAACTTTTGTGTTTTGGAAAATTCAAAAAATGACCTTACTGATCTTCTGTTGATCAATATGCAAGCCTTTTCCATTCAAAAATCCAGTTATTGTAAATTAGAGAGTATGTGAAGGGCATCATAGCCCTTATGGTCAGCAGACACCACTTCACGACGTGGCAGAGATGAAGCTGCAAGGACGATGCAAGTCTCTTTTTAGGGATGAGAATGTTTTAAGGATTTCAGCACCTCATCTCAGGTTTTATAAATTAAACTTATAAATTATAATGCAGGCATTCCACATTCTTTCCTCACCCCCATGACTTTCAGTAAATGTTTGCAATAACTCAGAAAGACAGTGATAAAATGGGAAACGCTACATTTGAAAGAAGAGCTACACACATTCACTCCAGCAAATCAGTCAAGACTATAAATAATTTTTTGGTCAGTAGGATTAGGAGCAGATAATATAGTAACAGAACAGCAATACTAGATGTAGCAAAAGCAAGATAAAGCCTGCCTGAATATTACCACCATGCACCACTTCATTATATTTATTAGCACTGGGTGGAAATGAGTAGGGGAAGCACAGCAGTAACCAAAACCATGGAGGCGTCTCATGAGATGCTTGTTATTTTCCAGTATAAATTCAGGAGCTCCCAACATAGCATTAGAACAGCGGCTAGTCTTTTAGAACATGATTATAATGCCAATGCTTCCTTTGAGTAGACAGAGGACAAGAGTACACAGTGAAACAAACGTATCTATCAGTTTGCAGCGTATCGATCTGTCAGATAAACAGTGCTGTGCGATTTCATTAGCCAGTTTGGGCTTAGGTCTGTCACGTGGCACTCCATGACTTAACATCTAGCAATACCACTGAAACTGATTCCCAAACTAAAACACAAAACAAAACAAACAAATGAGATTCCTCTCCAAGTTGAAACATACGCAGACACAGTTTTATTTCTGATTTTGAGAAGTGAGATTTTTTTGGGGGGTCACAAAAAACACTGCTTACCACAGCTGAGTTTTCATCTGTTGTATCCCTTGAGCAATCAATGACATTCAGGCTCAAATTCCAAATCTCTTTCTTTCACTAGCTTTACCTTTTAGTCTTAACTAGTTCTTCACCAGTCTTGGAAACAACAACATTTGTTTCAGAAAAGCTAACATCTGAAAACAATATAGTGGAAAGAATAAGTACAATAAATCTTAAAAATAATTTTAAAATGAGTAAAACAGTGTGAAACTACTATGGTAATATGTGCAATATATATAAATACAAATGCAAATTCCAGAGCTTTTAAGTGGAAGATAGCTAATGATTTTTTTTTTATTGCTAAGATTTTCAAGAACTAAACTGCTCTGAGTGTAACCTTTACCTAGAAGGGGAGAAATAAAAGGAGGCACTCCCTTCTCTCCCAAGCAATGAAGAAATCTATGTGTAAGTTTAGGTTAGAAATAAAAGGGATTAAGACAGATTCCACAGATGAAAGTGCTTCATGTGCCGTACAAAACATACTAGGGAAAGGTAATTCTGGAGACCGCTAATCATTACCAAAAAGACCTAACATGGGTTCAGAGAGATGAGCACCCTGTAGCTGAAGATGCTAAGAAATGTCAAGACCGACAAAAAGCCAACGAGGGGAAAGCAGCGCTGGAGAGCCGTGCAGTCACCTCGGGATGCGACAGCCCCAGGGAACAGAGGCACCTACCAGGCGAGGACCCAGCAGCACCCCGCACACTTTCTCCCGCTGACGAACGCCAGACACCGGCTGGAAGCCGCCCGTCCTCCCTCCGCCCCACCGGGCCTGGCCGGCCTTTCCTGGGGCCCCGCACACCTCCTCCTGCGCTGCCAGGGGAGCGGGGCGAGGGGCAGGTGCATCCCCTCCCCTCAGGGCTGAAGGGCGGCGATGGCCGCCACATAGCCCAGCGGCTGCTCCGCAACCGGCCGCCCGCCAGCCCCCGCGGGGAAGCGGTGAAAGCCCTGCGGGGCCCAGGCCTGGCCCGGCCGGGCGGGGCGCGGCGGGGAGCGCCGTGCGGGCCCTGCCTTCACAGGCCCGCGGCGAAGCCTTTCCGGCCGCCCGTGGCCGCCGCGCTCCCGCGGCTACCGGCACCCGCAGAGCCCCGAGGCGGAGGCGGGGGAGTCAGGGCGCAGGCGGGGGTCCGGGCATCGCCGCTCCCCTCAGCGGGCCGCGCCCTCCGGCCGCCGCTGACCCCGCGCTTGGCAGCCGGGCTCGGCAAGCCGCAGACTGTCGGGTTTCGTGCCCGGAACGCTTCCCGGGGACTCTCTCCGCCCCTCCAACCCGGGCGAGGCGCCCCTCCGCGCTGTCCCCACCGCGGCGCGGCCCGACCCGGCCCGGTCCGCCCCGGCCCCCAGCGGCCGCAGCGGGGAGCGCGGCGCAGCCCGGCAGCCTCCCCCCGCCATCTCCCCCCCCGCGCCGTGCGGGTATTTTTAGCAAATCCTCCTCACGTCGCCACGGGCTGCGAGCGCAGCGCCCAGCCCCTCGCCAGCTGCCGCCGCCCCGCCCGCCCGCCGCGCTCGGCACAGGCTCTGCCGCCCGCCGGCGCTATGGCCACCTAAGCCCCGCAAGCGGCTGCCGCCGCCGCAACTTTTCTTCCCCGCTCCGTGCCTTCTCCCGCGGAAGATGGCAGCTGGGGGAAGGACTGGAAGTTGCAGCCCGCGGGCGAAGAGATAAATAAAGGCGGGGGCGCGGGAAGGTGAGTGGCACCGGTCGGTTGCCGCTCCGCTCCCCTTTGCTCCGCCCGCCGCGGGGCCGTGGGGGCCGGCCGGTCCCGCCGCCCGGCCGGTGTCCTTGGCTCGCCGGGGTGGGTTTTGTGGGACCTTTGGGGAGGTTTTGGGAAGTTGGGCCGTGTCAGGGCGAGCGAGGCGGCCGTTCCCCCCCCCCCCCCCCCC
>WHYT01017019.1:352926-388248 GCA_009806455.1 Tetrax tetrax
CCCCCCCCCCCCACTGGCAAGTTTCGTTTCGCGGGAGCGTGAGTGGGAGAGGAGTTTTCCGCGCGTCTGCCCTGCCCGGAGCTTTGGCGGGCGGAGAGGGACGGTGCGGGCCCCCGGGGTCGGCTGGGGAGCGGGGAGCTGCGGGAGGAGCGGGGACCGGACAGGTGGGAGCGGGGCGGGCGGCGGGGAGCGGCCCTCGGACCCGGGAGCTGCCGGGGACGAGGGGCGGCTGAACCCCCCCCTCCCGGGTGCGCGACGGGAGCTCGGTGTGACCGTGTTTGTGGGGGCAAAGCGGTGTGAGTACCCCCCGGCGGGGCTGCTTGCGGGTTAACAGCGCCGGGCATGGGACGGGTGGCTGGCGACCAGGGATGGCTGTTTTGAGTCACCCAAAATGTCTGAATTTTGATCTGAAATGAAATAGGATGGCCATCGGTAATCACTTGCGCTTGTCACTGTCATAGGAAAAAAGCAGGTATTACTTGCGCGTATTGCAAAATGCATCTTCATCTGTGAAAGATTCACACCGAGCCACGGCAGGTTGTGTTTTTAAGTGGAAGAGGTCTACTGAACCTCTAAACTGCTGTTGAACTACGTGAGAATTTAAGAGGGGAGAAATGTTTAAAACAAGCTGAAAATCGAGAAAGAAGTAGCAAAGCGAATTGTGGAGACCTTTTGACATATGAAAATGCATGAATGTTCTTTTCTGATGCAAAAGCTTTTGAGAATCGCTGTCACAAACAGCACAGAACAAGCACTGACACAGAAACCGAGGAATTTTAAACATACTTATCTTTCAACGTTGTCAGCTTTAGTTCCTTGACATTTTGTTTTCTGTGACAGAAGAATAATTTAGTGACAGTTATTCAGGATTTAATTTGCAAGCTCACAAAGGCCTGTAAGCTCTGCTGAGAACTCATCAACAAAAAAGGAAGGTATTTCACATTAAGGTTTTTCAAATGCCCTCTCCTATCTCACCTCTCTCATCTCCCTCCCCCTACTCCCCAACAGCCTCGCCACATGTGTTGAAGATATTTAAAATTATCTTTCTATTGAATGTTTCTAAATTTTCTCTCATGTCCAATGCATGCCCATATCAATGGCCCCAGCCCATGTATGTTTTGTACCCAGGATGCCTACTTTATTCAGAGAGAAACGCAGGCTTGTTCTCTGTCGTAATACCGGAGCAGTCTTGGAAGGTAATGCCAGCCCTTCATACACTTCAGTTGCGTCGTTATTTGTATAAAATAGATAGGTCTCAACTATTTATAACTTTCCACTGTCAATGGTGCAAATAATCCACTATTTTAACACTCTTTTTAATTACAATGACAGAGGTGTGAGTCAAAACACTGGGAAAAAATGCATCAAGGTCCCAGAGAAAAGGTGCGGTCAGTTATATTTACCTACCGCTGGTGCCAGCTTCTTCAAATAAATATTGAACTAGCTCTCTTCTCTGTGAAAATGTTGTTGTCAGTTCAGAATTTCGAAAAAGAGAAAAACACGCCACTGTACTTCTTGGTGACCAAGTTGATGCAAATGCAGCACCATAGTTAGTTAAGCCTACCCAAAACACTGTTCTCCATGTCAGATTCCTTTATATTTTGGTATCAAAGTCTATGAATGTGTAAAACACCCAAATGTTTTCAAGCTAACATTAAAATGCCAGTTCTGAAAAAAGTAGTGTTTGGTTTTCCATTAACCTGCTTTTCCACAAACGAAGAGCAGTCTACAGGATGAACAAGGAATAGTCATTTGTAAACTGTTATGTATCTTCTGTTTACCACCATCTTCTGTGCCCAGAGCAGTTTAAAAACAAAAGTGAAATAGTGCCTTCACTAGTGAAAGTTCCAGTATGTGCTTCATTTGGTGCAGTTGTTCCTACTAGGACTTTTCTGGGGAAAAAAAAAAAAGGTAATATTGTGATTGAGTGGCAAATATATTTTCAAATGTTGTAATAGAAGATAACATTAAAAAGAGATTCAGTTATAGAAACTATGTACTTTCTAAAAAGCACTCAAAGTGGAAAATAATTTTCAGTTTTTCAGCTGACTACCTGAGATAGTCCCATAGAAGCTGCTGTTGAAAATGTAATTTGCCTACTTGAAAGTATTGATCAAATTCATATTTACCCATCATGAAAATGATATGAATCCTGGTATGAATTACCATAAATATTGAGGGTGACTGAATGTAATTGGAATAGTTAGTTTCTTGGTATTCAACTAATGCTTAGATGGAGAAATATAGTTTTGAAAATAATCAACTCCTGTTGTATGTGTTCAACTGTAACCAATGAAAAAGGACAAAACAGTTGGGATGTAGCCTTGTCTTCTCCAGAATGGTAAATTAAGCACGTATTTACAAGACTGCATGTACTATTGTCTTTTTATATTCATCAGTATTCAGACTGGCTAATTTAAAGCTACTTAGGAGATGTGTATACAAACTGCAATAGAAAGTACTTCTGGTTTACAGCCTAGTCATAGCTGAATCACTTAGCTAAGAGAGCTGAGTATATCTCAGGAGTGAGGTTTTTTTCCCTTTTACAGAGGAGGTTTGGGCCAGATTTTCTGAGGATTATATGCTATGTCCTATATGCATACTGATTACATGAGATTAACTTTCCATAGAAATAAAAGTTAAAAGAATGAGTATTTTCCAGTCTCTTCAAGAGTGTATAGGAAAATGTTCTTAAGTAGAAAGGTACGTAATACATTTGATGAGTTAAATTAAAGATGACTCTCATGTAAAGACAGAACATTGGACTATTCAATGTTAAAAGATATTTGTCATGCTTCAAGGTTTCAGTAATGATTTTCAGAGAAGCATTTTTTTTCAGAGAAAGTTGCATTGCTGAATCACTTAAGGTTAGATTGTTTACTGAAACTGATATGTGAGTAAGGCATTTTAGAGCTAACATTACTTGATGAAATCACCTTTCATTTGCTCCTTTTGGTTTTGAGTTTTTAGATTAAGATGATCATATATGACAAAAGTATTTATCTCTTATTCGATGTAACTCATTTGTAATGAATGCATTATATTGTGAACATCAGCGCATGCTGGGTAAGACTCTGCTAGTGTTGTCTTTATTACCACTTTTATAATACTACAAAGTTTATTTATACATGCTAATCTACAGCTTTGTCTTTAAACAGCTTAAAAATTACAGCAAAGCAGTACTTAACTACTGTTAAAAAGTAATGTTTCAATACTTTGAGGCCGTCTTAAAATCCCCAACTTGAACTTTTCTGTTCTCAGCTGCTGTTGGGCATCTGGGAACAAGATCTTGAGCTAAATGGATCTTTGGTTTGATTGGGTTTTATTTTCCCTACATTCTTACACATTCAAGATCAGCAAGGTAAAATTATGCAATTTAGAAATTCCTTTATCAGGAAAAGTTATAGAAAACTTTTGTTACACAGCCTTCAAGATCAGATGTTTACTTGTCTTTAGCATTGCTTCAATGTATTATGTAGATTATGAGCCAGGAAAGTAGTAGGAAGCTAATATTTCTTCTTGGTTTCTAGTAATTTGTTGTTAATGGTCTTTTTCAATATTAATGTTAGCATTTGTCACTCACAAATCATGATACATTGTCAAAGTTTCTGTATGATGTCTAATAACTATGAGGACTGTTTACTTTTAAAGCTCTTGCATAAATGTAAATATTTTTGTTTAAGGAAATAAAATGGACTTCAGTGAAGGTAGCTCAGAAGTGCCTGTAAGAAGATGAGTACTGTCCCTTATTTGTCCCTAGTTCTTCAGTCTTGGAGTAGAAGGTGCTGGATTCTGTATCTCTTCTTTCGATTTATGCTCTGAGACTCTCACTCTTTTTGTCATAGTTAAGCCCCGCTCAGGACCAGACTCTGCAGTCTATCTCTCACTCCCACCACCCTCCAAGGGAATGGAGGAGAGATAATACAACAAAAAGGCTTGAGGTTTGAGGTAAGGATAGGGAGAGATCATTCAAGTTACCGTTATAGACAAAACAGACTTGACTTGGGGGAAAACTATTTATGTATTATTAAAACCAAAGCGGGATGATGTGGAAGAGAACAGAACGACTTCCCCCCACCCCTCCCTCTTCTCAGACTTAACTTCGTGTTCATTTATCTCTACCTCCTTCTCCGTCCCTGAGCAGCACAGGGGGAAGAGGGAATGGGGGTTATGGTCAGTTCATCACATGTCGCTTTACGCCACTCCTTCCTCCTCAGGGGGAGAACTCCTCACATTCCTCCCCTGCTCCAGCATGGGATGCTCCCATGGGCAGCAGTCCTTCGTAAACTGCTCCAGCATGGGTCATTTTTCCCAATCCCTCAGGAACTGGCTGCCCCAGCACGGGCCCTCCATGAGCCACATCCCTCTTCGGGCATCTGCCTGCTCGTGTTGGGCACTAAAGTAACTGTCATAGTTTAGCCCTACTCAGGACCAAGCTATGCTGTCTCTCACTCACTCCCCCCACCCTCCAGTGGGGCAGGGAGGAGAATTGGTGAAGAAGGCAAAACTTGTGGGTTGAGATAAAAAAAAAAAAAAAAAAAAAAAAAAAAAAAAAAAAAAGAAGATAAGAAAACAGAGATGGAAAGCAAACAAACAAAACCCAATAGCAGAAAATACTGAAGCACATAATTTACAGTACAATAGCTCACAGCAGTTCCCTGTGCTCAGCTTCCTTCCAAGTAGCAGGAGACCTCCCCTCAGCACCCTCCTCACTGATAAACTGATCATGACTTCATGAGGGATGGAACAGCCCTTTGGCTAATTTGAGTAAACTATCCCAGCTGTTGGCTGATTAGTGAGCTATCCCAGCTGTGTCCCCCAGCCACAGGTGCCAGCAGCTCCAGTTCCTCTTCCAGCTCAGGTGAAAATTAACTCTATCCTAGGCAAAGCCAGGACACTTGGTTTTAAGTTCATTTCTGTTCAAGAGATACAGAGTGCTCTTTTCTCTGGAATGGGTGGCTGGGGACTTTGTTCAGACTTGAGTCCCGTACCTGGCTCAAGCTAAGCATATGTGAGTCTCTGCCATCATGGTCACTGAGTCCAGCTTCTGTTGCTGTGCCATTCTAAACTTGAAGAGAAAAGAAGGCCTTGTCTAATGAGAGTCTTGAAAAGGTGGTGGCTGGTCCTCTAGAGAAATCGTCAGCCCTGAAGAATAAGTCAGTCTTGGGTGCGTGCAAGATACGAGAAGGCTTGAGCCTGAACTTACTCATAAAGAAAGTGGTGTGCTGCACAGTGCCTTTGGTTTTGCAGTGCCAGAGGTCTTCCATTTGCAGCTCTCTACTCTGCCTTTGCCTTGCGGCAATTTTTCTTCTTTATGTTGAGTCATAACCTCCCAGTTTAAATTCATGACTGTTGCCTTTTGTTCTTGAGCCGTGCAGGCCTCTGAAGAGTCTGGTTTCATCTTGTTGGTAACCTCCTCGTGGGCACTGGCAGGCTGATATTACCCACCCCCACCCTCCCCAAGCCTTCTCATCTATAGCTGAACAAGCTCAGCTCTCTCAGCTTCTTCTCGTAGGGCAAGTGCTTGGGCCCCTGACTGTCTTGGTGGCTTGTGATGGACTCAGGAGGGGGCATCCTTCAGGTACTGCGAGCACCAAAACTGCGTGCAGTATTCCATGTGAGGTCTAGGGCCTGAGTAAAGGGGAACTCTAAAACTTCATATTGGTAAATATACCAAATGGTAAGTAGCACAAGATTCTGAAAATCCATGATTAAGGTATTGAGCAGAACTGTACTGTCTTGAGACCATAAAATTAATCCAAGCTATTATGTGCTTTTAAGAATCTGTTATTGGAGCTTACATAGAAAGACAGTTTATTCAATAGTTCTTATAAGAAAAGTTTTTGAATCATGTTATTTTGGAGTAGGGAAGTAATATGACATTGGGATTGTATTTTAAAACACTTCATTAAATTATCTCCTTTATAGAAGCTTATGAAGAAAATGATATGACACAGACATTCTGTATGTCTAGGCTTTTAATTATACAAAACTCTAATTATTCAAGTTTTTGACAGTTATCATTAAGTCTCCAGGGTGCCTAACTATTGAACTAAAACCTTGCTTTGACAAGAGGTGGGTGAACTGCAGGCGTGAATGTAAAATTTCTGAGGAAAAAAAATTGAAACACTAAATCCCAAATGGAAACCAAGGCGCATGCCCATAATAACTGTTTAGAGTGTCAAATGTATAAATTATTGGCATTTTACCTGATTCTTAGATAGGTAGCTATTCAGTTGCTCATTTATAGCTTAAATTAGAGGAATATGCTGACAATATACAATACATACAGTTACCACATTAATCTTTTATGTTTCCTCTTTTGGTAGACAATATAACCAACATTGATTAATAACCGTACTATTAACTAAGTGGAATTTTGATCTTTCACATTGGAATTGCAGCTGTTTTTTGGGGGGATACAGTTACTCTATATATTCTCTGAAAACATATTATAAATGTAAAGATCAGTGAGTTGATATGGAAAATAATACTCAATAGCTAAACTAGATCATAGAGTCTTCTAATGTGGGTTACATCTGCTCTGCTGACCTCCATCATCCATGCCAGGGATCTAGCTGGAGGTTGCTCTAGGGTTATTTTTCGTCTCTGTGTACTCAGTTTTTCTTCCATAAAAATTAGAGTAGGTAGGAAGCAGAGGGGAACTGAAGTTCAATCTCATCAACAGCAGCAGAGTGAAGACATGGTCAAGATGCAATCCTGTGGCAATCGAGGCTACAGAGCTGACAAGGATGAATAGTTTGGAGTGGAATCCAAACCAAGATATGAGTCAGAGAAAGATATTTTCATTTATAAATGATATATCTAGGTTTAATTTATAGATACTGTCTGTAGTAGCAGCCTAGCAGTCCATTCCTCTTGCATCTGTACAATCCTTGCTTGAAGGTGGGTGATTTTGCACTGAACACAGAGCAGTACTGAATGTAAAGTAACAAAGAAAAGCTGAGTAAAACCTTTTAGAGGTGCTGGTTCTCCCATTTTGAATACGCTAGTCGCTTACAAAGATCTATGAATGAAGTGAGCATCAAGGAGAATATTCAACTGCTCTCCATAAATCTGAGTTTCTTACACAAAGTCTCTTGGAAGAACGTAAAGTATCCGTATTTATTGTATGCCGTCACATACACCGTGTCTCCCACTCCGTCTGGCTATACTTTTTTTTTTTTTTAAACAGAAAAAGAAGTTACAGTCCTGATATTAAGATATTATTGAATATTGTTATTTTTTAACTATTTGGAACAAAAGCATTCAGAGCTTCCCTTTGATTGGAAAATGAAGTTAGTAAGTACTTTTTTGGTCAAGACACTTTCATCAGGAACTAATGAAAAAGATGCAGGATTAATGTGATTAGTGGATGTGTAACACTAGGTTTTTACTGCATTTCAGTGAGATGCATGAGACTGACGCAATACTAGCCTATTAATGTCATGAGACTTCTTTTAGGATTTGTAAAAGCTGATCAGCCATTCTTTTTCTTTGTGCTAATGCATGTCATTGATGCTGATTTTGATGCAGATTTCAAAAGAAGGTGAGAGGAATGGGCATCTTCTAAATCATTTACTGAGGAGGACACTGGTATTAACAGCGGTAGGGCCTTGACTGAAATGCTCAAGGATTTTACTTACCTATGAGGAGTTTTGCCAGTGACTATAATGAGGTCAGGGTGTCACGTTTGCACGTGAAATTTTCACCTCTCAGTGAGCTATTTGTGTCAGGAGAACCAGAACATTATAAGGAGCGCTCGTGAAAGCCTTGTTCAAGGTTCAGATCTACTGAAGAAGTGCATTGTGGAAGACTGTAGTATAACCATCTCTTTGCCAGCGAGGAGCAGAAATGTCAGGGGGCATGGAAGCTGGGATTGCAGCTAGCAGCAGTTAAGAGACTCTTAGGGCTCATTTGGTCATTAGGGCAGCCCAGAGAGGCTGAAACAGTTAAGACAGACTGTCAAAGCAGCGGAGAGCTACAAATCTCTACAATCTTTGCCATCTTTTGTCAATTATCTTTAAATAATTTTAAGAGATTTTGGCATGAATTCTAGGTACATTTTCCCAGATATCAAAATATCTGCATGCTTCTTTCTGTCCCCTCCATCACTGGTTTTCTGTAGCAATGCTTAAGTGTAAGTTTGTAGCTTCTTCAAGTGTGTTCTGATTACAGGCAGAGCATGCTGCTATGCGTAGGAGATTTTTTTGGGTATCTGGCAAATGAAATCCTTTTTCACTAGACTACAAAGTAGCAACAAAGCTCCTTCCACAATTTCACTGCAGTTTTTGTGGAGAATCTGTATACATTGCGTGTGAGAAATGTTGAAGTGCTGATTGACTTTGTAGTGACAAATCAAGTGTCATTTCTAGCCCAGCTTCCCGTTTACGTATCCTCAGAATGGCTGACTATACTTCTGGAGAGAGCTGCTGGGGTGCTTATCCCCTGTGAAGTCTGCGTGCATCACTTCTCCTCACTCCTTTCATTTCTGTGGAGTGTTTGTATTGGTGTCTTCGTAAGGAGAGACTGGGCTGGGAGAGAGGACAGGAGGCACAACTGTGAGTCTGTCTTTTTCAGGTGGCATTTGGACCATAGCTTAGGTTTTTGCATAGCAGTATCAGAAAGATCAAAGTACACTTTTGTATAGATAATGAAGCAACATAATAAATTCATTATTGTGTTAAGAAAAAAAAAGTATTCTTTGCAGTGATTTCAGTCTAAGTACTTCAGGAGAGAGAATGGGAAGGCATATTTTTCATATTTTAAGGCTACAGAAATATAATCAAAACAAATGAAAAGTGAACTAGATTTAAAAAATGCTTTACATTCTCCTTGCTTCCTCTGAGGGAGAGTGATTTTCTTGCATGAAATTGTTTAGCTATGTAGTACATAAGCTAAAGTATTTATCTTAAGGCATCGTATGATTGCTGCTTTTTCAGGTCCCTACTGCTGTGGTATGTATATGGTGATTCTGATATTAATCCCTTTTGTGAAAAAGAACACTCTGTAGCTTCCTGCTCCAGATATGTTAAAATCGAGATAATGAAAAGGCCTAAATCTGTCTTTTATCATACATAGTTATATTTTAAGTGAATGGGAGCTGCATAGATTGCCAAGGTCAAAACTGGGGTTTAATCTATTTATCTTGTTTTGTTCAAGATTTTTTTTTTTTTTTTTTTTGAGAGTCATAAATTGGAAAGGGATATGGAGTATGTGCTAAGCCCACACAGACCAAAGCAAAGGCAATGACTCTTCATCCTTAAAGCAGTTACAGAACATGAGTGGAATGATCTGTCAGATTTTCATATACAGGCTATTATTCTCTTATCTACAGACTTTTTCCACAAATACTGCTGCTTCATTTAGGCAAAGTAATAATTAACTATACTGATATTAACAGAGCTGATATTACTGACAGATATCAAGGTAAATAAAATAAGAATTTGACTTGCGTCAGGTTGAAAATGTGTTAGCTAGCGATTCAATCTAATTATACTGAATTAAATCTAATTGCATATCATCATCCAGCCCCCAGAATTTTAAGAGTAACTGGATTTTCATACTTTGGTGATATTTAAAAATCCAAAACATAATGTAAATTTTGTGGAACTTTTTCTCTGAAATTTAAGTTTCTGGGAAAACTAAGCACTGTTTAAAGAAAATCACCCATTTTGGTCTGGAAGCTTTTGTCAGAAACTACTAATGAAAACATAGGCTTAATGTGAATAATCAGTGCATATCTAGGTTTTTCACCTATTTTGTTGTATTATGTATTACAATACTTTATTATGTAATACAGAATTATAGAAGATTCATATTTTGTTGTGAAAAGAGGCTACTACTAATAATATTTCTGTTTTGAAAGATAACTGGTGCATATGAATTCTCTAGGTTTACTCTGGTATAGAATATGTTGGTTGTGGCATCACTAGAACTACAAATGTAGATACAGTTTTTGTGTAGAAGATAGCTGAAGAAGTAATTGTCTCTGAATCAGGAATTCCTATGGTTCTAACCAATTTCCAGTTGGTTAATTGTTTAAACTCAAAGTAATGCTCTGCATATGGGCAGTAAGTATTGATGCTACGTAGCAATGGTACTTGAAACCAGTTGTGTTTCATTCTGCATCCATCTTTTAAAAATGTATTTATTAGACACTAGGAACAGTGCTGCTAGAAGAAATAAAGGGAAGTTTAAAGGAGTGAAGAATATATATATTTTTAGTCTGAAATAGATGAGGAAGCCCTTTGTTTTAGTAACTGCAAGGTTATTCAGTGCTATGGTTCCTATTTCCTAACAGTAATAAATTGTAATTCCATCATTTCAATTTACATTGATTTTTCTTTTGCAATGCATCCGAAAATTAATAGAAGCTTTGCCTATTTTATTGCAGTTCTGTAGTAAAAAGGGAAAAAAAACCTCCTTTCATCCTAAGAATCACATGTGACAATAAAGCCAGCAAAATCTTAGTGATTTAAATGGAAGAAAATATTTCTGGGAAGCAGATGGAGATTTTGGATTTGGATGTAAGGGCTAATACAGGCAACTGGATTAGTCAAGACCATATTGGCTGATGACAACTAGAATGTACTCAGAGCCAACCAATGTCGCTGACAGAGAAGTATCACACGGGAGCAATAGGAAGTGAACATGTAATCTTCGTCTCCATCCTGCCTCAAACCTCACTCTGAGAACTGCAAGAAAAGGTCACTACAGAACTGTTCTCCATGGCATAATATCTTGGATCTGTTCCACAGAGTCTCATTTTTTTTTCTCTTCTCACTTGATTGAGAATCGTAGCAAGGGTCATGCCAACACCTTATATTCTGTGAAAGGACATCCCTTTCATATAGCTGTTAAATATACCATGAGTCAGATAAATATTGAGAGAGCTAATGAAAAGAGTCTCAAAGGAAAAAAAGTCACCACATTTTTGTTATTTGAATGCCAATATTCCCATTGTGCTGGAAATGTTTAGGATGTTCAGAGTTGAATAATTTGTGCTTGGATAGGCAATAGCATCAAATAATCGTGAAGCCTGATTGTTTCTTCATTTTTGTTTTGGTGCTGAGTTCCTGATTAGGACTCATCTTTCATGTCCTAATGGAAATAAACTAGATTTAATAATATAATAGAATATATTCTCTATCCAGTGCATAATTGCTGGAATGAAAAAGGATCAACTGAGGAACCCTCCATTCTGTGTAAGGCTGTAAAATCTGCCATTTTGTTACAGAATGGGGTGTGTTTTTCTTATTGCTGACACACAGAAGGTAATTACAGCTTTGTATATGAGCACTGGAGACAATTTGGAGTCAATTGAATAACCGCAATAAAGAAGCTGAAGGAAACAAGGCACTTTCAACAGCTACTATATTTTTTAGAATAATGAGCTATGAAGAAACCATGTCCTCACCTATGGAAGAGCTAAACTGTACATTCCTCTCTACAATAAGGTTAAATGCAATACATTTCGATCTGCTGTTTCAGTAGCAAAGGAGGACATTTTCTGCATGATTGATGCAGAAAGAATGTTTATTTCTTTATATCGTATTCAGATTTCAGTAACCCTGTAATTACTGTGTCCAGTGGGCATAAATACTATTTAGATAAAGCAGGATGCTGTGACTATATCTAAGTACACAGAGTTTCATCCATGATTGCTCATGAAGGCTGGGATTCGTCTTCCTGCACAGAGAAATGTCAGATGCCAATCTAAAACTATGAATCTGAATTTAGTTGTGGCAGAACTGCTCTTGATTATAGGACTAATTTCCCTATGTTTACAACTTTATATACTCTTGATGCTTAGGCCTACATCCCAAGCCATCGCATCTCTCTGTAGGCTCATCTAGATGTCGGAGCGTTCTTAAGCATGCAAGGTTCTGGTAATATTGACCAGCAGTCCAATTAATTTTCTACTTTTTTTTCTTCTATCTTCTGGCTACTGTACTGTGACTTGTACTATATCCCATGGAGAAAGGTCTGGAGTCCAGGAGTGTTGCCAGGTGTCTGTGTGCCTTTCTTTCTTCTCAAACCCATCGTAGACTAGCTGGTTAAAACAATGGTGAGAGGAAGCATGTTACCCAGGGAAAACATCTGGCCAGCATATGGGCCTAGTGGTTATGTAGCCATGGGTACTCAGTGGTATTACCTGTACACACTGAAGGGCACACACTGAGCCAATATTGACACATTCTGTGCTGGTACAAGACCTTCTTAAACATGATGGTGCTTCCTCTTGTGAGTAAGGATGTTTTCTTTCCCTATATTTTTCCTCACAGCTTTTCCCTAGTCTCCATGGCAGCTTGAGTCCCAGTCTGTCTCACAGCTCTAAACAGAAAGCTCTCTACCAATCAAAGGCAACCAGCATGGACAGGTCCTTCCCTAATTTCTTCCCTCTTCCTGGCCTGAACAATGCAGAATTTTGGATTGCAGGCCTCTTAGTGACTCAGAATCAAGAGGAACAACTTGTGGAGAGAGAGGGAAAAAGAAGAGCTTATCTTTTCCTGGGACGATTCCTGCCATGCTCAGCATCCAGATCACAGAAACCCTCTGGATAATAGTGGATTCTTCCCAGTCACAAGACATGCAACAGCCACCATTCAACTTCTAATGCTTCTTGTGTAGTTTTCATGAAACTCCAGCTACAGGCCAAGAGAATGTCTACATGTAGCCAAACTTTGATGGCAGGAAGGAGATGACAACCAAAGCAACACAAGCTTGAGCAGCATCCCACACTGTTGAGCATACAAGTGACTACTAGGACACTGCACACAGTTCTCAACAAGCCAAGGACAAAACTTCGAGACAATAGAGAGGCGTGAGTGCTTTCTCAAGCGTCTTCACCACTTGGTGTTCCAAGCTTAACTAGAGATATCAGTGGAGTGTACTTAAGCAATGTGAGCGTGTGCTCCTACAATGGAAAGTCAGTAGTTTTGGCTGGGTCCTGCCCATGTTACAGATTCAAAACCTGCTTAGGTTTACTATTTATTCCTCAAGTCTCTGGTTCTCCAGATCAGTGACTTGCCACATGATTCCAATCCTTTGCCTGCTCATGACCAGGAGAATAGGTCTAAGCAATGTCTGGTGTGTTTAGGATACGGGGGAGTGAGCAGGTGTCTGGAGACAGTAGTTGTAATCTTTGGCTTTGCAGACTGTGAGATACACACTGGATAGGGGACCTAGAGAAAAAAAAAAGGTTTAAAGCAACTTGGTAATGCTGCATCTTTATTTTATGTGTTTCTGGATTGAGCTGAATGATAAGTGAATCAAGACACTCTTGACTCTTGTCCCCCTCCTTCAGACTGGGACCCTTGAAACTAGCAGTTGTGTGCTTGCTCTATTTATGACAACGCTGCTTCATTTGATGATCTGTCCCAGTCATATCCAGGAGAGAGCTGACATAGCAGTGCTAGAAGTGGGACAGCTGTGTTTGGTCTGAAATCAAGCCTGCAGGTCCTGCTGTGTAGGCAGTTTTCCTGTTTTGCATCTCTTCAGTATTTGGGTGTCTACTGAGACACAGGCAGGCAGTTCCAGTAGAGAACAAGAATGCTGGGAGAACAGGAGTCTCTAGACCTGCACTCAAGAAGTCATGGTGGTGCTTCTGCGCAGGACTTTGTTGCCTGCCTTGCGTGGTAGAGTTACAAGTCCTTGTTTCCCACTTGTTCTGCTGCTGGGGGATGGTTGTATGTCAAAGCTTGCATCTTCTCCTCCCATCAGGTATGGGTGGTAAGATAGGTCTGAATTCCCCGAGTTCTAGGGGCTGGCAATTGGGTAGTAGAATATATAGCCTGTCACATCTGGCTTTCTCTTCTGCTGAATCAGATTAAGTTACCTGAACATGTATCTAGCCTAGAACTTTGGCTTCTCTGAAGCGATTTTCATTTAAGAGCAAGTTTGGGGGTCATGAGTTGGAAGGGACAGTTCTGACTTTTGCAGGTGTCAGCTTCCATGTTTTTACTGCTTGGCCAGGTTGTCTGGCAAATACCTAAAAGAGCATGTGTCCCCTGGGCATAGCTTGTATAGCTTTGTCCTTGGACTTCTTTCTGTTCAACTGGCAAAATTAGTAGCTGTAGAGACAAACTTGATCTAGGTCTTCGTCTACCTTAGGGGAAGTCAGTGAGATCCAGGGAATTTATCTGAAGGATCTGAGGATTTGTTTCTAGAGTGTGCCTCTGGTATGGGTCTGGGAAAAGGTCCTGAGGCAGGAGACGTTGTCTGGGGATCATTCTGGTGTTTCACTGAAGGTGCGCCTAGGATACACTAGGTTGATGGCAGCCTCTGTATGTTTGGTATAGAGCTTCATGGAAGGGATAGATGTTGCATGAAGCCCAGGGCGGTGCTCACAATTTCTGGATAAGGAGCTTTTAAAAACTTGAACTTAGAATGTTTCCTTCTCCTGGACTACCTGAAATTATTCATGGTCCTGAAGTATGACTATCACATTTTACTGGTAGTGCAGTTATGTATCCACATGTGACCTTCCAAATGTGATCACATATGGCTCCCCCATCTTCCTATTGCTGTATAACCTTGACTTGTGCCAAGGGATTTCCTTTAGAAATGGAATGGCTATTTGTCTGATTTTCACACACAAGCTTTGGTAGAGGTTTGCTAAGGAAAGAGTGAGTTATGATGGCTTGGCAATGTGGCAAAAACATTTTTTTTAGCTTGTTCATTGAATATTTTTCCTAGAAAGTTGCCTTTTAAATATTTCTTCCTTTATTGAACAGTTGAGAAAGTAGGTGAACACAGAGTATTTGGCAAGTGCTACAGGGACTCTCACATCTATGAAGACCTCAGTGAAGAACTTAATAGCATTGTTGCTTCTCTGCAGCTCTAAGGGCAAGTACTCTGCTATTGCTTGAAAAGGATGTTTCTTTTCTCTATTCAGAGTAATGATGAAAATTCATCCTTCCTCCTGTGACATTTATGGTTCCTTCTGTCAGGTCTCATCTAGATTAGATACACCATCAAATGTGGATATGAAGACATGTTATAATGTGAAAAAAGGACCTTGGTTCAGTTTTTAAAATTGGCATAGATAAGCGAGAGCCCAAAGCTTTCTGGGCTTAAGTCAGGCTTATGCATCTAAATAATTTAAGACTCTTAAACAGTAATTCATGGTTCCTCTTAACTGTTTTCACACATTTGTAAGGGAAAATTCACCTACAGTTGCTCTGAAATTAACAGTAAGCATACAACCAGATGGGAAAAAAAAAAAACAAACAACTGGTTCTTTACCCGTTTCCTCCAAGTGAGCTTTTAATTTTCTGTATGAATACTTTTTAAAAATAAACCTTATCTTTCAAATTCCTCTTTCAAACTACCTGTTTTAGAAATTATTCTCTTTTTCCCAATTAATTTTTCCTTCCTGTTGTGTAGTTTCTTGAATGGATTGTAAAAGCACTCATACTGTGGTCACTCTTCCCTGGAGCGCTTTCCACAGCATTTTGTCTTTATATCACAGTCATACCTCTCATGAGTCCTCATCACACCGAATGGGGTTACTTTTTCAGTGTTTGTGGCTTAAATTCTCATAGAGATTTCACTTTTCTCTCCAGGTTTTGTTTTGAGCTATGAAGTTTTTTTTTATCTTAGAATTCTTAAACACAGTATTTTCTGTAGAAATGTTTAGATACCTGCAAATTTGAATATTGCATCTTTTTTACTTGATTTTTTTTTTTCACAGGGCTTTAAACTTAACATTTTTCTTTCTAAAACATGTGTCATACTGTTAAAATCAAATTAATGTAATTGAAAGTAATGGACTCAGTTGTAAAATATACTTGCAACAATGTTCAGAAAGCCACTTGTGCTAAATAAAAATTGTAAACTGCTATTTATTAAAGCATGTGGTGTGAGAATTTTGTGTAAAGAATGTAATAAATTATTACAATACATACATACAGTATTATTGAATACAATATATTTGTACATATATACAGTATGTACAGAACTTAGTTTCCTGTCAATTCCCTACAATTTATTTTTTGTTTATTTTCACATTTATCTTAAATGCTAACTAACTTAGAGGAAAGGTGTCACATACCTAGCACCAGCAAATGGAATGAAGTGAACAACTAGTCAGTAACTAAATTTCATATGTAAGTCCAGACTGTGAGTTGATGTTACCAGAAATACATGTGTTGAATCTAGCCATAGTTTGAATTTTGTTCTTTTCAAATTTTAATTTCATAATTTAGAACTTCATCGTGCAAAACATACACTGAAGTAATCTAACTGAAACTGAGGACTGATACTTTTAAAAGTACCCATGACAGATACCAGACTTCAGTGCTCTACAGAAGTAGTACTGTTCCTGCCTAAATTTAAAGATGCTCACTCTTTTGCTTCTGGTCTTTTCCTGTCAATTTGATTATAGTAGTATTCTTTGAACACTTATTCAGTGGGTTTTTTTTTTTTATTTAATGTAGAGAAGTTAAATACGTTTTCTCTAATAATCTTGGTAGAAAGCTAGGGTTTTAGCTCAAAGCAAAGATTGCACATATTGAGCATTCTCTCTCTGTTTTCAATCCACAACGACCTTTTGAAGAAAACAGTGATGACACATTACCTAGATAGCAAGACTCTTTGATTTTGTGAATTTCAGTTTTCTTTTGTGCCTTTTCTTTGAGTTTTATAGAATCATAGAATCATTTAGGTTGGAAAAAACTTTAAGATCATCGAGTCCAACTGCAAACCTAAGACTGCCAAGTCCACCACTAATCCACGTCCCTAAGTGCCACATCTACACTTCTTTTAAAACACTGTTCCAGGGCTTGACAACCCTTTCAGTTAAGAAATTTTTCTTAAAATCCAATCTAAAACGACCCTGGAACAACTTGAAACCATTTCCTCTTGTCCTGTCACTTGTTGCTTGGGAGAACAGACCATCCTTTCAGGTAGTTGTAGAAAACTGTAAGGTCTGCCCTGAGCCTCTTTTTCTGCAGACTAAACAACCCCAGTTCCCTCAGCTGCTCCTCATAAGACTTGTGCTCCAGACCCTTCACCAGCTTTGTTGCTTTTTTAATGATGAATATGACTCATATGAGATGAAGGAACCCTTTGACATTCTTGTGTTTCAGCAACAGTGGAAGTGCTGTAGTCAAAGAAAAAAAAACATAGATGAGGGAAGGCAAATCATAGAATTTGTTGACGTCAGTAGGCAGTGTTGAAAAGAGGATTTTTAAAAATCAGAATAATTGGACTGATGACTTAGGAGCACATCTAAACAGGACCATCTTTGTTACGTTATTAGCAAATAAAAATAAGACATCTGAAAAAAAATTACAGGAATATACAGATTTATTCCTATGCTGTCAATTGGTAAAGGTTGACATAGATAGCAAGGCAAATATTATCTTCATCCAAGCAGATTAGAGAAGCTCTGGCTGAAAGTGGTGCTGGTTGAACACCTGGGACACTCAACCAGTTGGATGCATGTCATCTGGGAGTGGCAATATGCCAGTAAAGAAAGGAACTGTAGAGAGTTGTTAAAGTTTGATCTGAGAAAGAGAAATATCAAAATTAATTTATTGTGGGTAACACTAAAGTTGCGTAAACAAAGATGCACATTGGCAAAGTCGTTGCTGAGGCTCTGTAATGAGATCGGAGAAAATGGTTACGATATGAGGAAATCTGTAAATTTAGAGGGAAAGCTGACACAGAAGGTTGGTGGTAATATTGGCACCTGGGGAGAAAAGCATGATGAGTGGATGGCCAAATTAAGGTGATGAGAGGGAGTGTCTGAGTAGTAGGATGCTAACTTGTATAGGAGAAGGGCTGAGTTGATGGTAGCCAGCTTGAGGGCTGTTTGGAGAGGATGGGTCTAAAATTAGTATGAAAATGTAAGTTTTGAGAGATAAGTTAATCTTTTCCTTAATTATATTTGACAAATGTTCTGATAGATATTGTGGGGATGTCAAGCTGTGATATGCTAGAAGAATCTAGTTTAACTGTCAAGACTTAGTACAGGTGGTTAGCCGCATAGTTATTTTGGTGCAAGATGGACTGTACAGAGAACTATTGAACTTAGAGATGTTACCAGTTCAAGGTAGCTCTTATCTGAAAATACTGCATTTTAGCCTTGTGTATGTTTAAAATACATATTACAATGTGGGACCTGGTCTTGAGCATTTTGGTGTGTTGACAGCTTAAGTTGTTTTCATTTGGTTTTGTTCTTTTCTCTAGTTTTTACTCATAGTGTTAATTTAGAGGTACTGAGCTTGATACAACCCTGATGTACTGATTAGGTCTTTAATGATGTTGACAGTAACAGGCACAAGTTTGTTTTATGTTCTGAATATATCCTTCAAACATTCATTATTAAACTAATCAGATTCTTTGTAACAGTCACTTTACAAACTAGGCTTTTAGGTGCTGTCAAGATGTAATTTCATTTAAGCATGGGGGCTTTTTTTTTGTTTTGTTGTTTTTTCTTGAGAATAAATCAGTTCCTTTTTTTTTTTGGTGTCATTAGCCAGTGTATTCCAGATATTAAACTTGTCCTTCCTTTTCTTTTGTAACATAGATGTATCAGCAATTACTTTTCTGTTTCTTTTTAGAAGCACTTAAAGGCAAAATTGGGGTCAAATATTGCAATTGAATAAGAGCCTGGCTCTTTTTCTTTTCTGTGGTTTTGCTGCACTTTTTTTTTGTTGAGGAGTAAGATATGTGCCTAACTTGATGTTCATGATTACTTTCATTGATTGTTTTTTTTTTTTTTTTGATGACTTGGAACAAAGTTTGCCCTTGTTAGATCAAGTTTTTAAATCTTACAAAGAACGTGCATTGTAAATATGTTCACAGTTGAGTAAATGCAGCTAATGAGTCCTAAGAGGCAGATAAAGACCACGGTATTGTGAATAGAATAACCTGTAATGAGCACACTGACCCTTTCCAAAAATTAGTCAAGTTTGAATTAATATGAGGCAAACTACTGAATTACTAAAGTGTTCAGTTGAGGGATGTGCAATCTCATGCAGAGTGGATTTGATCACTGGAAGAAGTGGTGTTGAAAAGAGCTTTGAAACTGTTGATAGCAGTTACTGAGTACCAGCTACGTCTCGTCACTTATCCTTAAGACAACAGGAGGGGGAAAAATTAAATAAAGCAAGCATATGAAATAAATAGACTAGTGCAAACACTTATTGGACAATGCTTAACTGTCTGCCAGAATTGCTATCATGGTCCCTTCTACATTTGTACAGGCACCAAGAGGAGTCTCTTGTCCTGGAAGCGGTAGGAGGAAAGATAGCTTTCGCTCTCTGATCTTTCTTCTACCAGGAGGTGAAAAGACAGTAGAGAGTTTTGTCCATCAGAGTTATTAATAGTAACAACTCTTCTGTGGTGATTAGTTTGTGTCAGTGTGTATTGATAGGGTTCAAGTCTTGCACTCTGGAAATTTGAAGTAGGATGCAGACAGGTGTGCATCCATTAACATGTATTAAACACAACTGTCAGGGTGAGGTTGAGAAATGCGTCTGCTTCAGCCAGGGAGGGAATTTTCACACATTTAAAGTTTTGTGTTTTGTGTTTTTTGTGGGTTTTTTTTTTACTTTTTTTAGTGTTGTCATTCAGTAATAAAAATTATAACCAAAAGAAAAATTTTCAAGGTCTGCTTAGTGCAAGGGACTTCTGTCTTGGGAAATCCATAAACTAAATCACTGGAAGAGTAAACTTGGGAGATCTCAGTGTGCACTTTTTGTGGTTTTGTACGCTTTATGTAAGCATCAGATGTTGTGGGAGATGAAGTTCTGGCAAGATAGACCATTTTCCCTTGTATACAAATGATTTAGAATGAAGAACTTGATGAGAATCTATGAAGTTGTGTTTCTACCTGAGTTAAAATTGTGATGTTGCTTTTACTTTTCTGTCCTGAGTACATAGAATGGTTACATGTATTCAAGACCTACAGGTTGATGTAAGGTAAGATGCAAATGCCTTCTGAACAATGCAGGTTTTAGAGCGAGGTAGAGGTCCAGAGATAACAAAGACAACTGATGTGTTTCAGTAGTGTATATTGTACTCAGGAAGAGTTTTTTTTTTCTTACTCTAGTATCCTAAACATTAATACTGGAAATAACATTTCCACCAGTGAAACAAGCTCTAGAATTCTATATCGCATTTATTATGGGACTGACTGATCTCTTTTTGAGAAAGCAGAGCTGTTGCTTTAAATGCCTCTCTTTCTTAACGGAGGTTTTGCTGTGCCAAGGAAACAGTAATAGTACATATTTTTCATTAAAGCAGCTGCTGGAGTCTGTAATGCATTTTCTTTGGCAGATGCCCGCATTTAATTGTGACATCCATGCCTGAACATAGGTAACTGACGCTTCTCCATCCGGAAGGAAAAGCTGTCTTTCTCACTGATAGCATTAGCAGATATTCCTGACTTGAAGAAAGTATTGTATTATTAGAGAAAAGCCCATCTTTCTGAAAAAAAAGCCTGTCTTTCTGAACCTCTTACTGAATTCTCTTGCTATATGAAGTGCATCATAAAAACAAACAAACAAACAAAACCAAAACCACCCTAATTTCTCGTGAGTTACATTTGTTACTTTTCCCTACCACAGTTAGTCGTAGGAGTAGAAAAAGAGCAGAAGACAGAGAGAACTCTTTCCTGGGTCTTGGCACATTGACTTTTTGATTGCATATTTTATTTTTGTTAAGGTAAGGATATAAAAGCATGAAACCTTGAAAGAGATGATAGGCACTACTGTTTCTTTATTGTCCAGAACTGGAACCATGTCAATAAATATTTAAATATTAAAGACACTGAAGTAGTAGAACATTGGAACATTGACATAGATTTCAGCAGGACCGAATTTTTAATATTGCATTAATATATATTTTCCACTTCCCCTGAAAATGCTTTCCCTCTGCTGAAATGGAGATGTTTGCTTTCTTGCTCTATGTAAACATCAAAAAGGTACATGAAACTATGGGTTCTTTGATTTGCCTACTGCATGGGTTGCCTTGCACCTCTTTTAAAAATTTTATTTTTCTCTATGTGGTGTGTTGTTGTTTTTTTTTTTTTCTTTTTCTTTTTCCTTTTCCTCTCAACTAATGCTGTCATACTTCAGTTTCTGTCTGAATGGAAAGTTTGCATTATAATTTTTACTTGCTGCTTCTTTTCCTTGTCTCTTTGTCAGAATAATTGGCTATTTTGTCTGAAGGCATATCTTGGCATAAAGCTCAGTTTTTTAGATCATCTTCTGACAGCTCAGCAAATTTTCTTAACCTTTTCCATGTCCCCTTCTGTCTACTGTTCTGTTTCTCAGCTTCAGGGTTACTTTTTCTTGACTGGTTGCAACTGGAACTTTGTATCTGCCTCTAAGAAACTGGGTTTCTTCCTACTTATACTAAAACGGAAGAAAGGGAGTTGGAAATGGGGCATGCCAGCTGTATAAGGCTTTGTTAGTGATGATGAGAGAGATGCATCTTTTTGATTTTTCTGGCATTAAAAAAAGTGCTTTGTAAGGTGGTGTCGTAGTTTAGCGCTGCGACACAAAACCAGCACCCGTGATTAAACTGAACAATGTTAATGGAATAATGCAATACATGTGTAGCTGCAGCATCTGCAGAGCTATTTCTTAGCTCTGAAAAGTCAAAAGGCTGTGTGCTGTTAACTTCCACCACCATAGGTTCAATTGTGTGCTTACTGTATTATTTATGGATTTTTTTTTTTTGTTGTAGTGTTAGAAATACTATAAATTACTATTAAGGCTAGTTTGCACTGATGGCTGTTTCATCAGTATTAAACCTCACAGCAGCACCTGTACACACTTAAAGTTTTTAGCAGAACCCTCAGCTAATATTTCTTTTAGCATATTCAGTTTTTGTGTGTTTGTGTTTTTTTTTTTTTTTTTTTTTTTTAAAAAGTATATATGAACTGAAAATCATAGAATGGTTTGGTTTGGAAGGGACCTTTAAAATTCATCTAGTCCAACGCCCCTGCCATGCACAGCAACACCTTTCCCTAGATGAGGTTGCTCAAAGCCCTGTTTAACCTGAATTTGAGCACTTCCAATGATGGGGCATCCACAACTTCTTTAAGCAACCTATTCCAGCATCTCATCACCCTCTTGGTGGGCAGAGGGAATAAAAAAATGTCTTCCCTATGTCCAATCTCAACCCACCCTCTTTCAATTTAAAACTGTTGCCCCTTGTCCTGTTGCTATAAGTCTTGGTAAAATGCCTCTCTCATCTTTCTGTATATATTTCTTCAATATATATTGAAGGGCTGCAATAAAGTATCTCTTAATTTATTTGTAGAAGATAGCATCAATTCGAAGAAACCAGTTTTTCAGTTTACTGGGAAGTCAGGTTGTGGACTACTGATGAAATTGCTGAATACTCAGTAACTGTGTTTCTGTGGGCAAGTAGAAAATTGCTTTTTATTATTATTTTGCTTTCAATCAGTTACCTACATAACTTATTTTCTTAAATTTTATAATAGACATGTTAATAAAAAAATCTTTAGTCACAAATCCTGGATATTGTCTCTTAATCTTATTCAATCTTTAGCTTGACTAGAAATCCCTACAAAGAAGGGTTATGCCAAATTCGCCTGGTTGTTGTTTTTTGAGCCTGAAATGACCTGCGATTTGGCTCACTCAGAATTTGAGTGGGTTTTGAAAGGAGATGATGTCACTACACTCATTTCCCAGGAGACCTCATCCGGTTTTACGCAGCTATTTTAGCCACAAGTTTATGGTCGGGGATGTTTATGTTCATGAGAAAGTAGCTACTTCCAGCTGTGGGACAACGTAGTTGTTCTATAATTATAGTTTTAAGCTTGAATTTTATATTGCCAATAAAGTATAGTTGAAGTTGAACAAAGAACTTTGTCAGTATGCCTTTCCTTAAGGTATCTGTGTCTTTATTAAAAAATTAAAATTATTTACTAATTATTTAGGTTAGACCTTTTCCTCTAGGTAGAATGTATTTTTTTCTGTTTTGCTTGCTTTCAAATTTTACGTTAAGTTTTGCTTTGCTGTAACTCTTTAGACAAACCTAACCATGAAGTTGTGCATGTGTCCTGAAGTCAAGAGGAATTTGATTACCATGCTATTAAAGTTTAAAAATAAAGTAAAAAATATAGTAGCATCTTTGTACTAAGTTGAAAAAAACCTTGATATACTGGAAAATATTTCTATGTGATCCTTATTTACCAGTCTGTGGTATGGTATGCATAATATCCTTGAACATAAAGATGCAGCTTCTGTTGAAACTTGTTGCGAGTGGAATTTGCAATATGGTTGGTGTTGTAACAAAACAGAAGTAGTTGGGTGTCTGCAGCAGGAAATCTGCAGCTGTATGAGCTGTCATGGACTGTGGACAGGTTGTTGGGACTCTGCCAGTGAAAATAACATAAAATCTTTTCCTGTTTGTGCATCTGGATTTACTTGCTGCAAGAGTTTGGGCAGTAAATCCAAATGTAACACTAATTTTAATTATCTTCTCTTATGCTTCTTGCCTGTTGTGGGAAAAAAATTAGGACTACTTTAATTAGCTTCTCTTTTTCTATAGAAATACTGTTACCAAAGTGACTTACACTTGAGTGGCAGGTGATGGTTCATTTGGATACAGATGTAACTTTTATACAGATTAAAAAAAAAAAAAGTGAAAATCCTATTTCTATCAGTTTAAAACCTGAATTTTCCTAAAAGTGGACTGTTATATTCTGTATTGAATATCTTGTAAACTGTGAAACCCCCTTTCCTTTCTGGTATACTCACAAACCCTGCATCTGTGCTTTTATTTTAATTCCAATTTATTCAGAATGTACCCACTATACGTATGAGGAATTACAGTTTGTAACTCCAGCTGTGGATTTTTTCTTTTTTTTTTTTTTTTTTTTTTTTTTTTTTTTTATAATAGCAGGTGCAATGTTGTGCAGTGCTCCTTCTGAAATGTTTGCCAAAATTATCAAGTTTTATTTCACACAGTTTTCATCCAGTCAGGATTGCTTGTTTAAGTGAGAATAAGTGTTGAGTTGTCTTTAGCCCTGGTTTTGCTTGTTGTGCTTTTGTTTTCTTGCATGTGCGTAGACATGGTTTTGTTTTTTTTTTTTTGCTGTGTATGTCTGTGGTTTTGTTCCTTCCTGCCACGCCCAAGTCTTCATGAAACCTGATGTTTTTAGCTGTGATTTTTTCTTGAGGTCTTGAGTATATTAAATCTGCAATTCAAAACTGAATTCTGATGTTAAAAGAACAAGTCCACACGGTTGAAACTGAAATAACTGCATGTGAAATCTTTCAAATTAGAGTATTTGCCACAGTTGTAATCCTAATAAGAAGGGAAACTGAGTCACTTGGTAAGAAGTCCATTATTTTTTTTGTGTGTGTGTAACCAGATGCAGAAGTGCATGGATACAAATTTCACTTTCTTAGATGAGGAGATTCAGATGTAGCTTGTCACTAGATAGAATTGTTAAACCTTTTCTTGGACCTGACATCTCAGCTGATGCTTCTGAGATTAACAAATGTGTAAGCTTCCCTTTTGTACTTGATGTACAAAAATAATTCGATTTGCAAGTATATGTATATCCATAGTATCTGATGGGGGTTAATTGTGTGTGTTACTGTATTTCCCCCCCCTCCCCCCCGCTACAGTCAGACACTGAGTGAGAGTGGACAAGAACTTCATCAGAATGGGAGTTATGTTGGCTTTTTTTTCCCCTCATCCTACATGAGACTTACTTTCCATGACCTTTATGAATGTTGTTAGCTTTTGCTGTTATTTTGCCTTAGCGCTATTGCTGAATGACAACACGCACTTGCCGCAGAACGCAGAATTTTCTCCAGAGTTCTGCTTTATGAGTTCAATTCATCAGCCACGTGCATTAATGTCTCTCGTATTGTTCCTGTATGAAGGATGTGCTATAATCCAACTTATAAATTGTCAAAAATAATGTTTGTTTTGTTTTTTTTTTCCCGACTGGCAGTGGTGAAATCATAGAAAACTAATTGTGCATTAAAAGAATTTTCAGACTTGTACTTGCAATCCAATCAACTTGCAAACTGATAAAGTCTATTTTCATGTTTTGTATTCTACTGCTGAAAATGCCAAAGTATTAATAAAACTTCCATGTATCCTTTAGTCCCTGCTGAACCAAACTCTTAACAAATTTTTAATCCTAAACTTGTCTTCTGAAGACAAGTAAAAGCGTACTGTAAAGAAATCCACCATCAAAGGACATTCAATGTAAATGTTCTTCAAAGCATCAGCTTTAATGAAAAGTTTACTTTTTTTTTTTTTTGTAATGCAAAGTCTGTAAAATTTGTTGTTCATCAAACAATGCAAATAACTGCTTAAATAATTAAAGTCGCTGTGGTAATAGTTCTTTAGACATTGAAAAGTCAAAATTGTAGAAGCTAGTGTAAAAAATAAAGTTGTCCAAGCTTTGATAAAATTCAGTGACAGCAAATACATTTTTTCTATGGCAAGTTTATATACAAAAACTCAGCTTATATGTTCTCTGGCCATCCATATCCTTTTCCTGAGGAAAATGTGACTGCAACTTGTTTTCAATGACCAGAAAAGTACTCGACTGTTATAAGCAACAAAAGCTGAAGGAGTCTTGGTGGTAAAACCAACAAAAATCCTTTTGCTGGTAAGAAGATAAGCCAACTTTTCCATCATAGGTTTAAATGGAAAATTGTGACTCATCTCAGCTACTTTTAATGCATGAACTATCGTTGGACGACATCTCATGTACTGTCTCACAACTATGAAAAAATTCCACGTAGAGGTTGCCTTTACTTCCTGCTAAGCTTGCAGGAGGTAACATTTGTACAGCTTTTTGAATATGCCTATTTCACAGAAAGAATCCATTCAAGACTAGATACTATTTCTTTAAGGGGGAAGGCAGTACACATGAGACATCAGAAGGTCATGTTTGAGACCTGTGTTGCACAGTCCACAAGAGTGTACAAATTCAAGACCATTGAGATGTGGTGTAAGAGCTCTTTTCCATCTCTTGACATTTTGGAAAGGTTGTGATAACTTTTAAAGGTCCACTGAATAACAGAGTAAAGAATGTCTTACTAAGTGGTTTGAATCCAGAATGAGACATCTAGGTCTTAATTTAATGCAGGTACCAACAGTGGTTCTGGAGAAACCATAGGTGGCTTTGTAGCCTCTGCAGAAGGGCTGGAGAGCAGCAGAGTATTACGCTGATTGACCTGGAGGTTTGTCTGGATTCCTCCAAACCAAGTGCCAAAGCAATGCTTACAAAGACATATTGTGCTCTAAAAATACAAACTGTTTGCAAATCAGGTTCTGTTGAATATGATTATCTGTACTAATATCTGTACATACGCATATCTAACATGAATTTAGGTATTTCAAGGGTATTTAGCTATAACTTCAGTCTAGCCTTTTTGAAGGCAGTGGTGATGATAATCCCAAGAACACTTGGGATTATGAGGTTCCCTTTGGAGGCTTTTGCTTCTAGAAAAGTAGTCTCTTCCTGTAGATTCTAAGACAGACATACTCCCTGACTCCAGCAGAGTCCATTGGCAGGGCTCTGGGAATATGGGAGAGAACTCTTCCTCTCTGGAACTGCCTGTATATGTTCATTAGTGATAAAGTCTCGGCAGTAGTTATGTTTTACAATACTTCAAGTGGCATAAGTGATAGAAGTCATTTTGTAATTTGATGACCTCCTAATTTTATGATTCATTTTTTCCTAGCAGAAGTTCTTTTTGTTTCCAAAATGTTATTAAGCAATACTGATTAAATTTGCTATAATTTAAGAAAAAAAAAAAAAAAAAACCAAAAAACCCACCCTCAACATGTGGACAAAAAGAGGCTAACCTGTCTCACATTTTCTATTTCGGCCATGAAAGCATCATACAGGCCAGTCCCTCACCTGTTGAGGTCCCTGCTACTGCCTGGTAGTACTTGATGCAGAATGAATTTTGTACCTCAGCTCTACTTTGTGAGGACACAGCTTGATGTGGCCTCCTCTTGGCCCAGCCGAGGGGCTGACCTTGAGGAGGGAGACAGGGCAACTTAAGCTGCAGCAGAACTATTTGTAATACTTGATGAAGCTGAAAAAAAAAAAGAAATTGTTGTTTTTAGCTAGATCATATTTCCAACTAGCTGCACTGGGAAACTGAGCAGAAGCTTGTGCCAATTTGTTGTAATTGGCATAGCGGAAGTCTGGCCAGCTGCTTAGCAGAACAGCATTGAGTCCTGATAATTGAGGCCTAAGACTCATTTTGGATGGAAGGCATCATCTCGCCTTGCTTTTTAGGAATCTTGTTTGCTTCATCTCTGTAGTAGATGGTGAGTGTAAAAGAGATGGACCAAATGGCTGTTTGGCTCTTCTGTTTGCCTAAGAGAGCTTCAGAAAGGGGGATTTATCATAGTGACAGAAGTCAGCCTTCCTTCTTACAACAGCGTGAGTAGCGTGCTCACAGCATGTGTGAGGTATAAAATGGCTTAATATTGCATATGAGTAATTGGAAAAGAACAGTGATGTAACTTTTCAAAAGAAATAGCTGAATGTTAGTAGTGTAGCTGGGGATTCTTTACAGTCCCTGTAAGACATGCCTTTCTGTTAGGCACTGTGTCAAAAATGACTTTTATGGGGAAGTATAAAGAATATGGCAGTCCAGAACCTTCTGCTGGGGTAGTTCTTTAACACCAGACCTTCAAAGATGTGTGCTGCAAAATTGCTGTAGACTTCAAAAAGTTTTTAGGTGGATACCTGCTTAAGAATAAGATACCTGAATACATTATTATAGAATACTTAATCTTGCACTGAGCTCTGAGTACTGAAGGCTTTGCTGTGGAACCACTAAATTCTCACTGAAAGCAGTATATACCCCAATATCTCTTGAACTAGACTTCAAATCTGCACTGTGCTTGCATGTAAAGGTCACTGCGTAATAGCATTATGCTCATAATGTCCTAGTTTTATTCTAGCTTATCCTTCTTTAATATTTGTAAGCCAAATGTAACAGAAATGGAATAAAAGAGCATATAGCCTTTTGCTCTTTGAGTTGATGTCTTTAAGTCTTTCGTGTTTAGAATTCACACCAATGTTTCTTACACGTATAATCTTATTTTTCTCCTTTTCCATACGCCAGCTCACTTCCTAGGAAAATTTTGAAGGTTCCTATAAGGTTAGAAGGGTTGGCTTTGGCACTCTGCATTGGGCTAGGTGGAATTCACTTTAGTAAAAGTTCAATGTAATTTGTCTTCCAGTCTTTATGTTGTCATGCATTTACTATATTTTTTTAAGATCTGTAGCTTCATCTCTTTTTTTTAAATCTGGTTTTTATTATATATGGTATGAATACCTATTCAGGATTTTTTTGTAAAATAGCTTTCACTTGGCAAATGTATTCTTTTTAGTCATCATGTTTTTCATTTCCTGTAGAGAAAAATTGCTGTTTTCATTTTGTTTTATTTATTTTAATTTTTTTAACCTTTCATATTTCTTTTATTTGTGCTTTTTGCTAAACTGCTTGTTGGACAGTAGAATTTGTACCAGTTCTGACAGCTGTTTTAGCTGCTTGCTTTTCTAATGCACAAAGCTGTTGTGAGGAGAAGTGATTACTGTTCCTTTCATACGACGCTTGAGGTGAATGGCCTCCAGCATTTTGATCTCAATTTCAAACAACAATTTTGTTGATAAGTAACTGACAGCTACTTTAAAACAATATATGAAGCAGGGAATTGACTGGATGTGTTATTAGGGGTGCCAACTTGTTATGTTCAGAATTTAATGAAGGGTATAATTCAGTATTTTTATCTGTAAACTCTTTGCATGATGATTTTCTAAACCCCTTTACAAATAGAGATATTTTGGGGTTGAGTAAAAAAATCCTTCTGGAAGAGAAACATCTAGAAGATACTTCCAGGATGTAGTTTTAAAAAACATGTGCATATGGATTAATCTCAAAAGTTCTTGTGAAAAATTCATCTTGGGAAAGGGGGAAAAAGAAGTAGAAAATACCTGTTTCATCTGAATTCTGTTAATTTGTATTCATTGCATCCTATTTTAGAAACTTGATTCCTGAAAGAACTTTGAAGTAAAGGCACAAGATAAAAAAAAAAAAAAAAGATGGAGAATGTAATCTTGGGACAGCACAGTGAGAGATGACCCTTTAAAGGAGTGGTATTAACATTAAATGCTTCCTTTTGTGTGAAAATGTTGTACCTATTTATAGTCATGAGAAACAAGCTTTATGGTGGCTGGTGGGCATGAAGACCTACATTCCCTCTTGCACTGTTCTTCTGCAGCAGCTTCAAAGCTGCATTAATACTGGGAGCACATGAACTATTGAATTCCCTTTGAAGAAAAAGGAGAAGGTTCATTGTTCCTGGGCGAGCAAATGCAAGTTGCTGATGTGTAGCATCACCTCCAGTGATATATCTGAAGGTAGAACCTAATTTGCTGTGTGTTGTGCTATAGTCTAATATGTCAAACTGATAATGAGTAAAGCATGAATTATCATCCAGTTAAAATGGAATGCCTTAGGAAGTGCAGACAGTCTAAACTAAATCCTGGAGCCACTTGCTGTACCTTATATCTTCAAGACTTGCCCAATCAGGAACTGTGTGCTGGTTTTTGTTGGTGGAGGTGGAGTACAAATGCATCTCAAGCTACATGAAATTGTAATGTACTGTGGCCAGCACTATGCTTTTTTTCCTTTGGTTCAGTGCTAACATCAAAATATGTGGCATTGCAGTTCATAGTGTCTAATTTACTCTATGACATTCCTTCAGTAAAAGGAAAAAAATGAAGCATGTCAACTTATCACTGGAGGTGTCTTTGAACGAGAGTGCCTATGTTGTGAATATAATTCTGTATATGGTGATGTGGAATTTTTCATGGTTCCAAATGTGAGCTTTTGACAATGTGAGCCTTGTATCATATTTGCAAGGAGTTGTTAAACTGAAACCTGAGCAACAACATTCAGCTTAGTGAAAGCTTTGCATTTACAAGAAATATATGGAAATAGAGTATCAGGCAGGATGCCAACCGCCACTTCATAAAACATAAGACTACCAGCGCAGTTGAATTTGCAAAATTCCTTAGCAGAAATCTTTTTATGGGGATCCCAGCAGAATGCTTTCTTATACAGGAGTTATTCTCGGTAGGTTTAACCGTAATGAATATTCAGTGCTGATGCTGTCTGTGGGGATCTTGAAAAGGAAAAAAAATCCTTAACTTCCACATCATGTAATCACAGAGTATCTGAGGTTGGAAGGGACCTCTGGAGATACCTACTCCATGCACCTCTTCAAGGCTGGGTCAACTACAGCAGGTTGCCCAAGATGGTGTACAATCTCCAGACTTGGAGGACAGCCTGTTCCCGAGGTGTTTGGCCTCAATAACAGTGAAAAAGTGCCTTCTAATGTTTAAATGGACTTTCCCATATTTCATTTTGTGCACATTGCCTCTTTCTCTGTCTCTAGACATCACTGGGAAGAGTCTGGCTCTGTTGTCTTCACTGCTTTTTACCTAGCTGCTCTGCAATGGAGCACCTCCTTTTTGTCTGATCTTGATGTTTTCTGTTTCCAAGTTTTATTTTCTCCGCGCCCCACTTCTCTTCTTTGTCTCATGTTTTTTACCCTTAAATATGTTTTCATAGAGGCTCCACGAACTTTGGTGATGGGGTAATAAGCTTTGGCCTGCAGTGGGTCTGTTGCAGGGCCGACTGGACCAGTTGTGTCAGTCACATGGCAGCCCTTTACCTTCTTCCACAGAGACCACCTCTGCAGCACCCCTACTCACTGAAAAAAAGTGAAAATATGTTTGTGAGGTGAAAGCTTAGCCGTTTGAGTGTGCAGTCTGAACTGAATATATGTTCTCTGGTCATACTAGCTTCAAATACCCACTTAGATGTGAGAGTCTACACCAAGCAAAATTAGAAAAAAGTATAATTTTAGCTATAGTGATCATAAGCCTTTTCCTTAGAACAGTGTCAAATCCTAATGCCCAGAATTTTCTACTATGTTTAGTTTAAATCTCTACTGAAAATTCACTCTAGTGGAGTGCATAGTTCAGCATTAATATCAATTTCTTTACTTATTGTGAGAAATCACGTAGTCACAGCTGAGGTGGGTTACTGCATGAATGGATGTTAGATTCACTGGAAAATGTTTGGTTTTTTTTTTTTTTGTGATCTGTGAAGCTGCTAAGATAGTAATGAGCTATCTGAGATTAAGTAAAACTTGATCTAGCCTGAATTGTGCATTGGTTGTACTTATATTGACAGATTTTTGATTCTATATGGTGAAGTAACTCGCCCGCTTCAGTCAAAGTAAAGATATGCCGAATAGAGGGGAAAGTAATTAGGATTTTTGTGAAGTATTATGAATTTTTGGTTTTACAGATGCTGTTTGCTGGAGTACTGGATGCGTCCAAATACCATGCCTGTTTGATCAGGCCACCTTAGTGGGCATGAAAGCATAAGTTATTTATCTAAATGTGTAATTTCCCTTTCTTGAAAGATAATGATGCTAAACTTAAGTGATTATACTTGGTTAAAATGTAATTTACTGTCTGAAATTTGGCTGAGCTCAGCTTGAAACTAAATGTGCAGTTGGTGGTTTAAAAAAAGTGACAAAAGCTGCTAAAATATTCAGCACTAAGAATATCTTTGACTACTTAGATGCTTCAGGAGCAGTGGCTGAGTAGGACAGTCACAGTCACTCTAATGCATTACAACCTTCTCCTCTCTCCCATTATGCTGTTTATATCATGCTTGAATGAAAATATATTTTAGATCTCTGAAAGCCTCTTCTCTGCTGCTTTAAACTTTCAGTAGATGAAAGTATTAGAGGAACATTTTTTGCCTCTGCAAAGGCAGAGTTGAGCTAAGATTGTGCCACTGGATTGTGAAAGGATTCAGCCAAATTGCAGAACCTTCCTTGCCCTACTCGTGAGCAGCCCAGACTATTAGCAGCTATCTTTGTGGTGTCAGAGATGTCATTACCTAGTCTTGGGAGATCCTTTCAACTATGCTAATTATTGCAACAAGCTCTATTCATGGAGATTAAGGAAGTAGTAGCTATTCCAGAAAGGCATATGAATGCACATCTGTTTCTGCACATTCATGTTTCCATGCTGACTGTAAATGTCTACATAAGAGTAAAACTATGAATTGGCCACTACTTAGCCAATCCAGCTATTTCTTCCTTAAGTCTTTCAGACTCTAGTTCAAATAATTCGCTGATCTTAGCGGAAGGAGAAAGGACCAGTTTATCCTTTACATTCTGGTATTGTTATGTGACTATAGATGGACTGTAATGCAAATTTGTATCTGAACCTGGACTGCCCTGAAGCTTGAGGATTTTCTAGTTTTAGTCTTGTTTTCAGTGGTTGTCAGCTCTCGAATTTACAACAAAAATGTACATGGAAGAAGGAAACTTTAGTGTGAGAGTTCTTAGATGTTCTTCTATTTAAGTGTGTTTGACATAATTATCATATAGTCAAAGGTGTTTTTTTCTTCTTTATTTTATTCAGATTCACTCCACTTCTGGAAGAACCTCAGAATCTGAACAACTTTGGCCAGAGTTTAACTTCACACTGTCAGCTACTTACCATTCCATCAAGAGCAATGAGCTCCACAACACCAGGTCAGTTTGCTTATGTTTATACCTCACTGCTGCAGAATACTGTCCTGTATTAGGATGTACATAATTCTTTGTGTTGATGAAGTGGATTTATCAAGTGACTGATATGCCAACTGCACTTCATAAGTTCTGACTCTCTTATAAAACAAGATAATGACTATACAGGCAGAAAAGGCTATTTTGGGCATACTTTGTGTCGGTTGAATTCTAAAGCCAGTATAATCCTACAGTGCTTTTAAAACATTTTTTGTAGAGTAAGAAACTGAATAACCATGATTGGACATGAATAGGCATCTCAAAATATTTTAATCCGTAATACTTGTGTTTATTCATTAATTTATTATCTGCCTTTGCACAATTGCTTCGTTTAAAGAAAGATTGCAAATGGTATTCTGTTATTTTTCTTTTTAGCTCTAAAGTTATGTTTGCCCACACTGGGCATTCTCTGCAGAGCTTCCTCTTTTAAGGACATGTAATTAACAATGGTCTCTGAACCTTTCCCGTGTCTGCAAAATGAGTTACTGCAGGTTCACTGGATAGAAGGTGAACTATTAGTAGCTGTACCCAATGTTCAGACTCCAAGAAAAGAGTATGCTGCATATGGAACATGCCTTGACTTCAGCTCTTCTGAGGAGTGAGAGTCCCCAATTCAAATCTGTGCAACGTCCCATATGGTTTGCATTTTGTTCACCCACACTTGAAGTATCTATTTCTAGTACTGTTGGTAAAATAACCCTTTACGGGTGGCTTATTTTATGACTGCTTTGGTTTTGTGCAAATAGCCTATAAAAGCATCAGGGAAAACACTGTAATAGTTAGTAAGCTGTATTTATCTGCTAGATGCTCTGTCTCTTAGAAATGTAATTCAGTGAGCGTTTTTGCAGAATTGTTGATTGGGTGTTGAAAACTGGTAATAACTGCTTTTACATTAAATGGAGTCAAGCATAGCTGGATTTCATACTCGACCTCTTTTTCTTACAGTGCAATGTGGTGCGTGCAGTGAATTATCCATACAAAGCATGACAGGGCATTCAGTAGAAAGGCACGTCTTTTTGTTTTATCTGTATCCCAGTGGTAACTAATAGAAAATAATCTTGTACTTTCCTAAACATGCAGTTCAGATTCCAAGATACTCCAGTTGATTGGGCGACTTTCTGACATTTGTTACCTTGCATTAGAAATAGCCTCAGGAACTAGCCAAAAATGAAGTTGGCTCTCACAAAAAGAAAGTAAATTTTCCAGTATTCTTGTTGCAACAGGTTGTAAATATGCATTCATGCCTTTCCAAATCCAATAAAGGAGAAACATTCAATATAATCTGATTCCTGTAAAGGTATTTAGACACTTCAGAAACATAGTTTTCAGTAGGAGGTAGGTGCCTGAATATCTTTAAATCTAGTCCTTAGTGTCCCTCATCATTAGAGTTTGCCTGTGAAAACTCTGAGTTGCTTCACCAACCCTGTCGAAACACCTCTGTGGTGCATACAGAGCTGCAGTATTCAAGGGCAGCGTCACCCACAGGATCCTCACTTTCCTTTCCCTCAGTGAAAGGGAAATGAGGCAGGATTTATTTGGAATTCAGTCTTGCATCCTGCTTACAGTAAATGCTGTGGACTAAAGGAGGATGACTGTCTCCTTGTGGCATCTCTTCTGTCTCCCAATTGAGGGAGTCAAGATATGTTCTGTGTAGTGTTCTGTCACCTTTTGACAGTCACTCAAATTTCTGCTTTCAGTGCAGTCACTGTAATAGGCTGGTAGGGAACAGAGTGGTAGGAAAGTCCTCCTGTTTCTGTGAGCAGTTTTATTATTAGAAATTTTTTTAGAAGATAAAAATTGCTGAATTTTCTTATTGCATCCATAGTAACTGAGTTCCCCCTTCCCAGTCCTTTTCAAGCATGCATGTTTATTCATATGTGACCAGTATGTCTTTGGCCCACTCCAATTTTATTGCTTCTTTTTCTTTTTCCTGGAGTTTGTTTTTATGAAAGTGAACCTTATGAGATTAAGAGATAGAAGGGCACTTCCATCCAACTTTAAAGGTATCTTCTAACCCAAACTATTCTATGATTCAACTTTAACTTGAGATTAGAAATATATACCAAGATCTACTAGTTTCACTTGTGAGACATTATAGTAGTTGAGGATGTATCCCTAGTATTCCAAAAGAAAAATTTATTGCCTCGGCACTCACATGAGCAGTTTGTTCCTGTGATGGTGGGCCTATGGAAAGCAATTCTTGCATTTATGGAACGTAGTTTAAATGACAAAAGCCTGATGGAGATGTGTCTAATAGCGTTAAAGTAGGGAGTTTTGTGGTCTTGCTTTTTTTACTCCTGAGAATCTTGTGCTTCTTCAGGGAATAGGTTGCTATATTGAGTTACAGACAGTGGTTAGGGCAGTTTAAAATAATTTCTAAGCAGGAAACATTAGACATTCCCATTTAATACAGACAGTATTTAAAACCACTTTTTCTATTGTGTAATACCAGGATGCTGCCTCCTTTGAATACCAATCCATGTGTCTTATATGTAAGACGTGTGAAAATTTCCATTGTGTATTTTAAATGTCAATATTTTAGGTCACGGTTCAAGGTTACAACAGAATGGTAGTTGAACTTTTTCATTTTGCAGTTTATCTAGCCCACATATATATAGCTTGTGTATGTACATTCCTACATAGTGTTTACACAGAAGATAAGTATACTTAAAA
>WHYT01017019.1:429247-517709 GCA_009806455.1 Tetrax tetrax
TTTTTTTTTTTTTTTTTTTTTTTTTTTTAGTCTGGGTCTAAGGGGAGTCTGAACAAGTACATGGGGAGAAATACTCGAAGGTTTCTTAGTATACAGTGATCATATCTGCTTCAGAAAGGGTTTGGAGTCTCGAAGAGTATTCAAGGGAGTGTCATATATGTCCTATTCTTAATTTGCCCTGAACATTTGCTTGTGAATATCAATCAAGACAAGATATTAGTCTTATCTTATACTTCATCGAACAATCAATTGAAGTTGTGGCATATTATCTTTGTAAGAGATTTTGTAGTTCATTCCTGTTTAAAAAGAAAAAAAATATACTTTGAACTCAACTCATCATCACTTAATGGAGAGAAACCGACAAATAAAATCAAGACATTTGAAGGCTCTCTTAGATTTACAGCTGTATTACTTTTGAATGATCAATAGTTCCATCACTGAGTGTTAGCTCTTTCAAACTGTGGACCAGAACACTTTCAAACAACATGCAGTTTAAAATTTCAGTCCAGAATTTCTGTTGGTTATATTTTGATTTTTTTTTTTAGTCAAATGCACTAAACTCAAACTGCTCTTTTAATTTAAGCATGTGTGATGTATGCAGAGATCAGATTGCTTAATTGTTTTCTGTATTACTATTTCATCTATTATTAATTAATTTACAGTTGGACCCATTTCAGGCTACAAGATCATTCACGTACATGTAGACAAACTTCGTGCTCTTGTCTTGCTGCTAATTGTGTTTTTGCTTGAGTTCCTTTTTGGTTGGTAAAGTATTTCTTCATCAGAATATGCCTAGCAAAGACTCTACAGTGTTAAAGAAATTTTTCTTAACTGTCCATTGATATCTAGTGTTGAAAAGAATGATTCTGCTAGCCAACAGTGGTATAGCAGCAAAAACATCTTGTGAAGACTTGACTTCAGTTTGCAATTTGTGATTATATTACTCTTCTGTGAAAATATAACATGTTTGTTTCCCAACATGACATGGAGTGGTACGGAGGAGCAAAGAATACTCCAGAATAGCCATGTCTGTGTGGCTGCAGGTGGGTTAATGGTAATAATTAAGTGATATCAGCCCTGCTGTGCTGTGCTGTGAGGTTGTTGTCTGACTCCCAAGCAGATAAACTGTGGGGATAACTTGATAAGAGAGAAAGGATTTCTGATGACTAAACCAGCATGGCAATTATACTTTTTGCTTTTGTTCTGCTAATTTTAAATAAGCCGAGTAATTTACTTACCAGTAGCATGCGGAATGCAGTAGAATATGGAAATGTGAAGACAAAAGGTCAGTACGTTACTGATGTCCCCTCCCTGCCTCTCCGTAACAGCCTCAACTTCCTCCTTAGAGGAACTCCTCCTTAGTTGTGTAACATGGAGCAGTCCTTAGCAGAAGTCATGTAACAAATATGGAAGACTCTGTAAAAGTAGCTTACAGAATAGTTAATGTTGCTAGAACAATGCTGATAGAAATGTATTTATAAAAGAGTAGTTTCATTTCTGTTAGCTAAATGTGTGGTTAACACCCTAAGCTGGTCAGACCTTCTGGTTTGGTTCTGCCTGGAGCAGCTGAAGATGTATTCCCCTTCTCGGTTCTTTCAGTGCTCCCTAGCTGACAGTTGCTTCCCTCACAACTCATTCATCTCCTGGCAATTTTACTTATGATTACAAACAGCTTAGGATCATTTTTTCCTAGGATAATAATTGTCAGCTCTGAGGACTATAGGGAGAATGAATTAAAAACCACTGAAATTAAAAAAAGTGGTAAGATGCATGTAAGGGAAAGTAAGTTCACAAAGCTTTGTAGTTTATTTATTCATGTTGGATGTCCAGCAACTACCCACTGAACTAGGGCTCTACTGGACTGCCGTTGTGCAAAAAACATATGATACAATCACTGTGTGATGAAGGAACTTTGTTTGCACTCAATTTTCAGAATTTTTGTGTCCAAACCATTTTTTTTTTTTGCCTTATAGCTTTAAGCAATTCTTGAAAGCAGTATGTTTCCTCTCAGAACATCCTCAAACAAATGGAAACTTTCTGGTTATTTAAATCCTAGTTCTTCAAAACATGTTGAAGATCTATCAGGACAGAGATTTAATAGCTTCCTCAGGGAGGAACTACAAAGGAAGGTCAGTGGCCCAAAGTCACTAAGTTTAGCAAGGCCTTTTTAGGCTTAACATTATAAAATCAGAATTCAATAAATTACTTGGGTCAAAATTAGTTTCAGTTATAGAATATATATATATATATTTATTAGAAACGCTTCACATGCCTGTTTAATAAATTGCTGGTTCTGTAGACTTTAGCAGTATTGGGCAGAATATGTAGGGATGATGTGATGGAACAAATGAGATTTTTTGCATGAGGATATATTACTTTATACGATTAAACTCCACATAATGTGGTTTAATTATGTAAGACAGAAAACAAAGCATATAGGTGGTAAGAAATGTATGCATACTTAGAAAACAAATGTTTTAACTAGTAGTATTGTGTCATGCTAAATTCCTATTTTTTCTATATCTGTACAAATTTGAATCTCTAGTGATGATTGAAATGGAGAGGAAAACTGTCAGTTTACTTTTCAGATCCTATAGGAAACAAGCTGCTACTTCCTTTAGAAGAATACAGAAATACTTTATTTCTGTGTGAAGTAGGGTGACTATCTGTATTTTAAAAAATACATAGAGACACCCATATGTTTCTTTGATTACAATAAATTACTTCTAAAGACAAAATAAGACTTTTTCTTGCTGAAATATGTCTTACACAGTCATGTTTTGTTTGGAAGGCAAAATGACATTGGTGTGCTAATGATGACAACTGATGCAAAGATGTCCTGTAAGAGACAGTATGTAGTATGGCTGTTGAATTCAAAGGTTGCGTAACATCTGAACAGCAATTAGTCAGGCAATGGCAATTTATCTAAAACATATGAGATTTAAGTTGCTGTAACTGAATGTATCAAATCAAAGGTTTGGAAATATGCTTATCAGATTTGTGAACAGTTTTGTTAAATCCTGTGGATATTTAACATTTTCATTCATCTACACTTTAATGAGATAATCGTACTATTTTCCATTCAGAAACACTTAAAATAGCAGAAAAAGTCATCAGAGTTACTAAGAGATAGGATATGATACCATTCCTGTCTGAAGATCTTCTTCCAGAGGGGAAATGTGCAAAAACTTGTCATTTTTCCTCCCCTTCATCCCCACCAGTTGACTGGGGACTGATAAACAACTGGTTTCATTTTCCTCACTTAAAGCAAACTCAAGTTTGGTGGAGGGGTACAGGAGCATGCTGCTTTAGGTAGTCTTTTTTTTTTTCTGCCATTAAAGTAACATGGAAATTAGCCAAAAAGCCACTAAGTTTATCTGAAGTAACACTTGCAGCTTTGTGGAAGTATGCGGCTGAGTAATAGTACAAAAATAGCAAGTTATTTTGGGGAAGAGCATATGTTCTGTAACAATGAGAAATTCGTATACAGATAAAAGAAATTACAGATCTAAATATAAATTTCAGATGAGAAGGATCTGTGGCTTAGTGCCACAAAGTCCTCTGTAGATGCAGCCATTAAAACTTGTTTAATGCTTGTTCTTCTAACATAGTTATTTAAAGAAGCGCCATCATTATTAAATTGCTGTACTGTCTTAAAGGTACACATCTTGTAGTCCGTAACAGTACAGATAATAGGCATTTTTTTTTAATATTTGAGTGCACATTGATGTATAGGGTACCATACAGTGATAATTGCAGGCACTTTTTTTGTCTTACAAGAAAGGTACATTGCAGAGCCATGCTTTTGGGTTACTATTTAAAGACACTGACACCCAAATGCAGCTATCTCCTGTTAGAATTAAACATGAAAACAACGTTGGAACAGATTCTCAGATTACTTCAGAAAGCAGTTAGGTATACGTGCTTAGACGCTGGAAAACAATTCCAGTACGATCGCTTGTACCATATCGTTCAAAATTCACCATGCTTCAGCAGACAACAGCACAGTTTATTTTGCTTAAAAAAAAAAAAAAAAAAAAAGAGGGGAAGAAAAAGAAGAGATGAAGTACTGTTTTGAGGATTAAAACTTTCTTCCGTAGAAGTCGCTCTATTTCATGGAAGAGATTAGTTTCTTTGCAAAGAAGTGAAGAGTGCAAGTTGGCAGCAGGTCCCTCACAGTCTCTACTTTTAAAGCTCTCTCCTGTTTTTTTTTTTTCTTTTTTTTTTAAGCTTCTCCTTAAACAATTAGAGATTGGCATACGTAAAAGTCGTAGTGACGAGCAGAACAAGAGATTAGAAGATTAAGCTGCAGTTAGATGTGGAATAACTAGAACCTAAGGCATTACCAAATAAAATCCACGTAGAGCTGCTCTATTCATCAGGCTATACATAGTCGGTGTAAAGCTGACTGAGTAGGATGAGCTTTGAAAGTTTCAAGAGTAACAATGTTAAATAAAATCATTATTGTTAAAATTTTACTTTTCAGGAGGTACCAGCTTGAAAATAGTAGACCTTAGGACAGTCTTGGCAAAACAAAAATAAGTTCTAATTTCATTTGTGAGTAAATATTTTTCTTTTCTGAACCACTTTCTTTTCAGGAATCTGCATGCCACTTGCTGTCATTTGCTGTATATAAGAAAGATGTGATCATGCAGGGCTTCTCTTTCAGAAGAGGAAGAAATGTTGGCAAAGGAGAGACATGCAGAATTTAGGGGGAAAAAGCTGGGAGAGGTTAAAGAATTCAGCTGACATTAGGCATGTAATCACTCAATATATATATTTAAACTATTTCTTTTTTTTCTCTTTCCTCCTCTCTCTTAATCTTGAATAACCAGTCTGATCTCATTAGTATCTGTATTAGAAACATTGCGACTGCTGGGTAGAAACAAAGAGAAAAGGAAGGTTTCCAAAATTGAGATAAAAAATTATTGAGAAATTAGGAGAAAAGAGGAATAAAAGAATCTGTATGGGGTTTTCCTTCTCTGTTTTTTCAGATATTTTCTCTGTAATGCTGAAAGTATGAGACAAAGTAAATATAGTAACTTTAGCTCTTGCATTTATGACTCCCTGAAAAAGGGAGGTCACTTTCCTCCGAGCCAGCAGTCATCTCTCTATCTCAAGTAGTGCCAAAAAAGGGAAGTACAGAAGATAAGATAGTCTTTCTACTGTTAAAACTTTAATGCACAAGTGTAATTTTGGTGTTTGGAGTTGTTTTCTAGTAATAAAAGATAAAGTAAAAAAAAAATCCTAGTGAATTTAGTGATCTTTCTGTATATCTGGGATCTGTTCCATGGGTACTTACTGGTACATGCTGCAGTTCCTGGCTGGGCTGCATACCCAGCTTTATTTTCTGTGAAAATATGGATGCAGAGGAATAGCTGACACATGTCCAGAACTCATCCTAATTAGATTTCAGATGCAGCCTGGAAATTGATAGGTAAATTATTGTCAGAAAGGCAAGAGAATACAAAAATATCGCTAGCCACTACAGCTGTGAAATCTGGGCAGTCTGGGAGTAATCCTGGTGTGGGCATCTTTTGGCCAAAATCAACAGTTGGAATATGCTCTCTGACTGTTCTGATACTGGATTTGAAGAGAAAGTAGAAGAGACTTTTCTTTGATAAGGGGCAACGAAGTGTTTTATATTGTGTTGCCTCTGTAGAGATGCTCTTAGCACTATATTTTACTTGTTTATTCTTGTGATTTTAAAAAAAGCTCCATCCAAAATGCTTCTCTTTTGGAGCTTTGTGCATCCATGCCATATGTTAAAAACATGATGAAGAGTAGTTGTAGAATCTATGCAGCAACACTTGTCCTTTATCTCCTTCCCCACCCACACTGAAATAACAGACTTTGAGTCTGTTATCCTTTGCATCAATTTTTTTTTCCTCCTGCAAATGAAACTTTTCCAGCTATACCAGGTCAATGTTCTTCAAATTGACCAGGGATTTTATTTCTTTTTTATTTTTCTGACTCACATTTTGAGGGTCTATTTTTAGGTTCTTTAAAACACTGGACTGGTATATCTGGAATACGTAAGCTAAAAATGGAACCCTTAAAAATGACTAAAGGTGAATAAAAAAAAAATCCCTGAGTTTTTTAAAGTGCAAGCACCAGATCTGTAACATGTTTAATGCCATTTTTTTTTTTGTATTTTTTTTGTATGTTCATCTAGAAGTTAAAGAAAATTTTAGAAGGGTTTGGGAAGCCAACTTTAGTATTTCTGGACTTGTTTGAGATGTGTAATCTTCAATGAGAAATTCTGCCCAATTTGATTGGTACATGCTAGTATTTTGGCTGATTTCCATAGCTGCTGCGTAGCCTGAAATATGCAGAGTGAGAGGGCAAAAGATCTCATCCTGCCTGATCTAATCTTGTTTAAAGTTCTTTCACTCTTAGCATCCTGTGACAGTAATTTGTAGCAGTGGGATCATAAACAGCCTTTAATGCTTGATTTGTCTTCTTTCACACTGAGAGTAAAGGAAGCGTCTAGAATGTATTATGAAGTACAATGTGTGTGTAAGCATGGAGAACACAGGTGCTACAAGAAATATTACACAAGTTGGTATCACTTCACATACAAATACCTGTGGACAAATGTGAAACTTGTGATTTTCATTGCGTAAGCATTTTGCAAATGAAATATCACAGCATGTTAGATAGAAAACCATTATGCTTTTGTCATCAGTGGTTTGGTCTTGTGCATAAGGTGCTGATCTCTCTGGGTTTTGACAAGTGTATCTGAGAAAATTTCTCAAATAGGTATTTTTTAAAAATGAATAGTAAATTTCCCTGAAGAGTTTTACTTTGTATGTGCAATCCTCTATGATAGCTTCACATATCTTGCTTTGGTCATCTGATTTTTTTAAGTCAAACTGTGAATAATGGTCAGATCACATAATCAAAGATAATGGCATATTGCATTGTAAGAGAAAACATTATTTAGGAGGATGACCTAAAGTAGTGTTGTAAGTTCCAGCATGCTCGGAGTTTTTTCACACAGCGAGGATAGAAGAAGAAATATCTACAAAATACAGTTTATTTTCTGGCTGTGGAACATGAGTAAGATCAGAACACAGAGAGACGCTAGTCTGTGACTGTCGCTCATGGAGGAGGCAGTGCTGAACCTTCTTGGAGTGACTCCATCCAGGAACAGCTTGAGGGACCCATACCAGCAGTGATCCAGACGCAAGTTACATTTATCTTCTAGACTCTGAAAATACTCTATCTTCGCAAAGTAAATTTGCTCCTTGTGTAACCGGAGACAGGATAAAGAGGGTTCTCATTTAATTTAGTGCTTGTTTAGTCTCAGAATCTTTGTGTGTTAGCAAAGCCTCAAGGTGGTCCAAAAAAAGGACAACTGGGGTTGATTCTGCTGCAATATGAGTAATTCTCAAGCTTTCCTCTGACAGAGTTCTCTGCCTTGGGAAGGGCTACTGTCGGCAGCTCTGCCTGGACTCTGGGAACAGGGAGACTGGAAGAGTTTTTCTATTAAAAAAAACTTCCAGAAAACCAAAGTCCTATGACTAGCTTGAGGGTACACATGCTACACACGTTGGGATGTGCAGCCCTGGCATTATAAAATTAGTTAGGAGTTTTTCCAGTCCATTGAACAGACCAAAACTTTTAGTAATAAAAAGACACCATTTCTGTTTTGTCCATATGAACACTTTTTTTCTAAGATTCTGCTAGGGTTTTTTCCCCACCCTTTAGGCAAAGATATTGTAAAGAAACAGTTTAGGGAAATGAAACAAGCTGTCCAAATTTGTAAAAGTTACACTTCCTCAAGGAATGTCAGTAATGCATAACAACTGATCTAAATGGGGATTGGAACAGTTTAGTTATTTTTATTTGTTTTTATTTTAAATAAGAAAGAGAACTGTAATTATTTCTCAAGAGAGCAAGGATGATTTTTAGAAATTGGCTTGACGCTTGCATAGTTAACAGTTACGCTGGATGAAATAATATACAAACAAAATTTTTCCTACTTTATAATGTTTTGTCTTTCAAAATGAAAGATGTAGCTATTTTTTTTTTTTTCTGCTGTGGTGGTGATAACCTAGTAGAAATATCTCAGCAAACGCAGCAGCCTTTGCACATGTAGAAGTAGAATGAGGAGAGTAGTAGACACTGTACTTAACTATACCAAAATGTGTAGGGTCCCCTGATGTCTGACATGTTTGCTATGTGGCATACATATTAGTTACGTATATCATGACTAATGAAGAAAGCTTTATGCTCCTGCACTATCTCCGGTACAGTAACTTATATCAGCTATCAATTTTTAAAGTTTACTATTTCTTGATAAGCCACTGTACAAATGAATGCTGGGATTTCAGCAGATATTGAAAGGATTTCTTTATTTCTTCTTGAGCAGAAGATACAATGATGCAATCTCTAGCACTGGTAATTTAGCTCTATTCTTGTTATTTTAAGTAACTGCTCTATCTCATGCTGTCTCCTGATCTGTAGAAAGGCACAAGCAGATATAGAGGAAAGTAACACATGGGACATACTAGTAGGATCTCCAACTTTGTTTTTCTGATGAGTACCAGAGACCCTAGATTTGTGGATCTTCAGGAAAAATGCTGAAAGCTTTTCATGGAGGTTTGAGTAATAGTTTGCTTATTTAGTAACTAGAGATAATCTGAGAGCAACTTTTTTGGGGGAAGGTCTAGTGTAGTTTTTTTTCTTTTGGGATATAGTTAGCGTGCATAAAGCCCTGCTCCCCTTTTGTGTTTATAGGAATGTTTCGGTTGACTCTTTGATTTGTTTGAATAAACGTATCTTGAAAGTGTGCAGGTAGCGATGACGTTAGTTTAGGAAAGCACTTACACGGAACTCTGTGATGGTTCCTCCATGTTGAGTTTTCTCCACCTAGCACCTAGTTTGACTTAAATTGTGTGGGTTAATATCTGGTTCTAAAAGCTACAGAATGTTACACTGACGTAGTAAGTAGGTGAAAGTACTGTAAGAGGTCATCTTCCCTGTCTTTCACTGATGAGGCTGAATAAGCAGAGTTCTACTGAAGTCAGTAGAGGAGTACACATCTCCTTCAGCTAAGGGTCTTATCCTTTGGTTAAACTGAATTCTGTTCCAGGTTTTAATATAGACAACTTTCTGTGATGCGTTACAGCTGAAATTTCTAGATCATCCACGGCTAGAAATACAGATAAGACTGTAAAGATGCCTAGATGATCTTCTGAAATAGAAAACTTCTGATTTTCTTGACTCAGTTTTAAATTTTTTTTTAAATATATGTAATATTTGTTAATAGCACCACACCGTGATTTAGCCAGTAGTATAAAATACAAGGGTAGAATTCTTGGGGCTGTGCTATTGCATCTTGCACTTGGTTACCTTTGCCTTTTTTACTTATATTTTAAACACCTGCTTGTCCAGCTGTCATCTACCACAATATTTTCTTGCCTATTAGGCCTTTGAGGTAAATGAAGCACTGCTGGTAGAATATTTGACTTGAAGACAAGTGTCTGCACAGTTAGCATGACAAACTTTTGGAAAACAGCAAGGCAATGCATCCTGGATAGAGGAGACATAAAGGGGAAACAGTGTAATTCTCTTTGGAATAACATAAATGATGTGCCATTCACTTCACAAATAACAAGCGGATTATGATGTTGCGCATACCAAGGAATTAAAAATTGAGTAGACTTTTAAATTATGATATTTAAATGATGATGAAAATCTCCTACATTAGGAATTACTTGCATTCAGTAACTGTACTAATTTAAGTATATATTTATATATTTTAAAGAACTAGGTTGACAGAAATTCTGTAAAGTGTGGAGAAAGAGGGGAAAATTCCCCCTTTTCAGTGCACATGCAAAAAATATAAATACCTTAGGGCATAAAGGAAAAAATTGTTTGTATGGATTTTGAACTTTTTAAAGTGTGTGTATAGCACATAGATACTGCAATACATGCTAAAAATATGAGGAGAACTTTGACTTTGGATGAGCCAATATAGTAATTCCTTCAGAATTTAAAAGAAATAATTAAAAAGCCTTAAAATAGTACATTTTCTTGGCACCTGCAACATGACTAAAGACACACCCACCTGCCCACCTCTAATTTCCCTGAATGTGTGTAGTGGAAAGCTGTTGAAACTACTCCAGTTCTATCAGGGTCAGTTTTCTTTGCACCTTTTCTTTGCACCAGTGCAGCCGTTAAAAGGGAGGGAAAAGCTGTCCTTAAGATGAAGGACAGCTTTAGTGTTAAGCAGCAATGGTTACAAACCAGCTGTGAGTACATATACGTTGGAAATCCCATAAATGTTTTAACCATCAAGGAAATGAAACTATGGGACAGTATTTTAATAGGGAGATAGGCGGAACATACAGTAGTTAGTGATGTGTTTATGAGCATAAAATATTTGCTTACTGTACCAGGAAATTGCTTCAAAACCAGGTAACATCACCTATTCCCTATTTCCACTCCTGCTGAGCAAAGTCCTCTTTCATAACCTCCACAAGTTACTGTTTCAGCAGGTTATGGAGGGTCTTTTTGTCTCTAGATCCTGTTGTGTTTTCCTCCCAGGAGAAGGGAAATGATTCCACAGAGGCTGTTTAGTTTAATAGTACTATTGTAAGGTCGTTTCCCCTGTCAAGCTACAGCAAATGGGCCTTGGTGATATCCAGCTGCATGCAAAGTTACTGGGAAGATGCAACAAGAATGCTCTTAGAATTGACCTGCCGTGAAAGAGGATGGTGATGTATGCATTATAGACTTTTGTTGCGTACACTTTAAAATTCTTACCAAGTGTAGCTTCTCCACTGTGTTAGATGGGCAATCCCTATGGATGGAAGAAAGAAACAAGTAAATGTGAGAGAAAGTGAAGTACGCCAGGGTCTCTGCTGGGTGGTGGCAAGGTCATTCTTTCAGGAAATGAAGTGAGCTTCTGTAGGCTGCTGGCTTAGGCAGTGCATGTGTTGCAGAGGAGGAGACACACCTCACTCAAGTGTTGGTTTTTTTTTTTTGGTATGAGGGTATTTTTGGTAAGGAGAGAAGTTGAATATTGATCTAGTTTATGATTTACTTCAACTGCTCAAAAATCCCAAACCCTTGGATTGTTCAGGCAATCTTTGATGTACCCTACAAATGCCAAAGGAAAGCATTGAGTAAACCATAAGACCACAACTGTGAAGATAACCTTGGACTATTTTGTGACTTAGCTTTAACTAAGTGATCTTAATCTGTTTTATATTATTTTAATGCGCAAAGACAAAGGGACATGTCTTATTTTTTTCCAAATACTGTTGCTAAAAGTGGAAATTATTGTTGTTTAGAGGAGCTTAGTAAATCAGGACACTAAGATAGTGTTAATTCTTTCAGAGTTCCTTTTACATGTGGTGTTAAACATTGTGTATTAGAAAAAATAATGGCTCAGCAGTGAAATTGTAATTTGAAATAAAATACCACAGAACCAGATTGTTACCTGAAATGAAGAAGTATACAGTGCATATATGAAAATGTTGCTTTAAGTCAAAAATTAAACATATTAATTAAAAAATAATAGTCATTTTTAGTTCTTTTCTGTCTCTCATTGCCCTTAGTCACTTTGGCCTTTATGAAGTGACTATGAAATACTAATATTTAGTTGGATAGCATCCCCTGTTCATGTACAGATGCATAAACACCTGCATAAAAATTCCTGTCTGTTGGCTCCAAAGTCAGCTAGGTCAAGTCTGTTAGGTAACTTGACTGATACAGCTAATTTATTCTTCCATTTGCACTAATGCAGAATGGTTTGTATTTTATTAGCTTCAGTTACAAGCAGCATTGAGAAAAACTAATCTTAGGTAGATTTTTGGCTCTTATTTATTTATTTATTTCCCTCCAAGTAAGCAGAGATTATTAATGCTTGGATGTTGTATCTTGTGTTTTATTATGGCTATTGGTATTGAATATCTGTTTTGAAACACTGTAAGAATCCTGTAAAACTGGTGTGGCACTTGTTTTATTATATTTTTTTTTAAACAAACAAAAGAAAGAATGGGATGGTAAGCTGAATTATTAGCTCGCAGAGTTAGGTACTGCTGTAAGAAGTGGGAGGGAATAACAGAACCAGCTAGTTGACTAACCACTTCCCTTCATTGTTGCTTTTAATATCAGAACAGCCTTGCTAGCTTTCTAAACCACTATGAGTTACATAAACGAGAACATGTACGCTCTAACTGGTAAGTTCCTTTTATTTAAGATCTAAATTGAAAATTGAATTGGAAGTGATCATAAGTGATTGAAACTTGAATGAAATGTATTGTTTGTTGTTATTTCTTCACTAACATAAACAAATATGACCCTATGTGTTGTTCATAGTAAACAAATCTAGACACATTCCTGCCTTAGCACAAACTTCAGGCAAGGTCAGAGGGGTATATTTCCCTGAAAAATTACAAGTTAACTACCAAAATAATAATAATAATAAGTTGAAAAACCAATGCAAGCCTGTAAGGTCTCAAAGGTGGTTTAATTAATGGTTTTTGAATGAGTTGAAAAAGGAACTTTCATTTCTCTTCCAAGTACTATATCTTATGTATCTTATATATCTTATGCTGTGCTGTCCTTCACAAGCTGAAGCCATCTATGTTGGCTGCAGTTACTACTTGGTGGTTGGAAAATTTTTGTTTCATGGTTTCTGTTGCAGGTCCTGGTTAGTAATAATTATTATAGTTAAAAATCCGAAATAACAGGCTAAATCAACAAGCAAATACTTTTCAGTAGTTTCACTTCTAAATACACTAGATAACCTGAAGTGAAGTAGTCCTACAGTGGAGATGTATAGTTAAGGCTAAAATAAGCTGGCTTTATACTTGCTGTGCTCAAAAAAATTGTCAGTCAGGCATAACGTCTGTATGAAGTTCAAGTGTAGTGTCTCAGCAGCAGTACAACTGAAGGCTCTAGCCTGTTTTTACTGGTCTGAATGGGAGTCAGATTGGATTCTTAGTATGTGTCAAAAGTTGTAGTAGGGGTTTCAGCTGTCTGTGATGTGGCTAAATATGCCCAAAACTAGGGCAGGACTCATCAGTTCAGATTTTTTTTTAATAGCATTGTTCATTTAGTGGGATGCGATAACTTCTGTTGTCAGTATATTACTTTACTTAATAGCTGTACTTGAAATGATACTTTTCCTAGCAAAAAAACCCATCCAAACACAAAACCAACAAACAAAACCTCCCTGTAATAGGTGTTTTTCCTAGGGAAGGCATAATGAAAAAGTTGACAATACATTTTAGATTCTTTATTCAAAACACAATGTCAACACCTTAATTAATTTTATTTTATTGCAATCATATAACACATTGATATGTTATAATTTCTACTACATGTATTTGCAAAGTGACTTCCATGTTTTCTACTCATATTTGGATATTTACTTTTGAAAGATAAAAACATAAAGCCAAATGTTTCAGGAGTTTCATGAGATTGATAAAAATAAGGTTTTTAAATTATTATAGTTTAAATATTCTCATACTGAAAAACAGTTGAAGTAATTAAATTTGAATCTCACACAAGAAAACAGAGTGGACTGTGGAAGCTTCATCTAGGTTCAACAAGGAGAGACCTTGTTCTTGTCATCCACTCTTGCCCTACAATAAGGGTGTACTGTAATGAAAAGGTTTTCACATAACTTACATTTAATTCTGATATTTTTGGAAAGCCATCAAGGAAAACATCCAGTAAGTCCTGTAAGGAAAAAAAAATTAAAATCTAACAGTAGTGAATAAGTACTAATAGCTGCAGAATGTGTTGCTTTTTGAGACCATCCATATCCCTTAACTGAGCAACATGAAGATAATTAGCAAGTAATTTGTTCTTACTGAAGTGACAAAATAAGCTTGTTTTGCAGATGTCTTAACCCTTAATATTACCCTCTGCTTCTTTACAGCAGAAGTTTATTATTATTATTCTTTTACCCAGTTCTCCAGCTAGAGGAGATCCTCTTGGAATTCTTCAAATTTTTCCCTCATTCACAGCAGCAACACATTTCACCACTTCAGTCTTCACTGCATTGCAGTGTCTGAATCTGGATCCTCAGCAAATCTACACTGTTCTTAAAAGTCTTGATGGAGCTGTGACAAGATACACATAGGTGCGGGATTTGATCAATGCTACTTTTATTTGCAACTGAACTGGAATTATGCAAATATATGATCGTTCCAGCTTTCATTAAAGCAAATAAGCCAATGAAACAAAACCAGCCTTATCCTTTTCCCCCTCCACCTAGACCCTTAAGCAATACAACTGCAGCAGCCTGATCTCAGAGGCGGCAGGGAGAAGCTCCCGGGTGGGAGCTTCAACTGTACTCACAGTGGGAGCACGAGTTAAATTTTCTTTCCTCTCCCAGCTGCCATTTTTGGGAACTGAACATGTTTTACACCCTGTCAGACCTGGCAGAAATCGTTCTATGAATTCAGAAGTTATTGTGAAGAGGGCCTAACGGATAAGTTTCATTTCCTTAGGAAACCAAGCTAAAAATAAGTTTTTAGCACTTCTGTGTGCAGAGGAAAAATTTTTAAATATTAGTACCAAATGTGTTGCAAGATGGGAGGCAAAAAGTGATTGTTTTAAAAATATGATAATTTAGGCAAATAATGTGGAGGACCTGTTGTTTATTTTTTAAGGTACTGGGTTGTCAATTCTTTTTCCTCTTTGCTCTAGCATTCAGATATGCTTAGTGCTGTTCCTGAGGCCATCTCTTTTTGGTCTTAGAAATAGCTATCGTGGCTTAGAAGTCTTAAAACTTAATAATCTGTGTTACCGGGGCCTAACCTCTTGAGACCCCCAAAGCTGTCCAGTGTTTCAGACCAGTGTTCCCAATACAGTATTTAATATCAAATAAATTGTTGTATTATCCGTTCAAAAATTTGTGGTGTTAATAGTCGTAAAAAGCTTAGAGTTACTTTTCATACTAACTGTTCAATCCACTATCAGTGAAATTAATGAACTTCATTGGATTCTGAATATTGGAGGGGGGAGAATTCTTTCAAGCCAAGAAACCTACTTTTTTGAAATCTGTCTCCAAGTACAACTTGCTGCTAGACAGTTTTCTTCCTCTAGTTAATTTTTTTTTTCTTTTACAGTTAGATTTAAGTGAAAGGGTATGCAAACAAATGTAAAATAATTCTAGGGTGACTTTTTCTGTGACATTTCTGTGCTATGCAGTGTTAATGTTATGGAAAAGGTTGCTGCATACCGCCCACCCCCTCCCAAATACATTTGTCCAGTTTAAAACAGTACCATTTCTATATCCCTAACATTGACAAGATAAATAATGTTGCAAAAAGGCAGATCAGGTCTTAAAATCAGACTTCTGACTGTCAAATATGTGGTCTTCATTTACTGTTTTTTTTTTTTTTTTTTTAATACATTAAATGTCATGCAAGTGACCATACTGTGTATGACCACTGCTCTGAGTAGGAAGGTATGTAGGATATTTTAAATAATGTTTCTAAAAATCTAATCATATAATACTTCTGCAGGTGGGAGGAGGTCAGAAGGAGGCATGATGAGGGAGGGTCTTTAATATAGTACTATCTATGTAGTTGTTTCTGGAGGCACGTGGAAGAAATGAAACTGTCCAGGATTTCACAGTTTATGGGAGAAGATACTTAGGAGCTCTGCTGGAATGTCTCTGTGGCAATTGCACGTTCCTTTGCTTAATCTGTCTGTGATCTCCCTCCCTATCAAAGTTTTGGAAGGTCCAGCCTGCGTTTGTCGTCATCTGTAGTTACTGTGGAGAGCAAATGACATGTGGACCATGATTAGAATAATATATAATTTCCATGCTGCACTCCCACCTTCAGTGCCTGAGTGCTTATAGGAAATACAGCTTTAGTTGTGTTTAGAATAAAGGTGGGGTTTGATATTTCCCAGCACTTTTTTTAATTCGAAAGGAAGACTGTGGTTATGAAACCCAAATTAATCAGAATTGGAGGAAGTAATAACGTTTTAAAGCTTCTCCGAACCTTCTAAGCTGCTTTCTCTTTATCTCAGATAATATTAGCACATGATTCTGACAGTATAAATTTCAAGAGTTAAGAGAGAATTTTGAATAATACAATTCACTGAGTAGTATGATTGATTTTGTTGATCTAATTTACTACCCAGTGTTAGTGGAAGATGAAATGGAACCAAATTAGTTTGAATAGTATACAGGAATTCTGTGGGAACAGAGTTAAAATCGGCAAATTCCAACTTGAGAATGTTTTAACAGAGGCTGGAAAAATATTTGCCCCACTTGAGTTTCTGTCTAGAGTAGCATCTCTTGTGTCATAAATATTGGTAAGTCATTAAATTCTCAATCATAATTTTTTCATGAAATATTCTTTTCTGAGGCATGAGTATGATCATTGCACATGTGCATTTGAAGGCAGAGGAAGCAGGAGAATGTACAACTCGGTGAGAAAGTTTAAAAAGCCCTATATTTACAGCTGGATTTGATGTACTATAGCAATGAAAGAGCAGATGCTGACAATTATTATCACTATGACCGCCCTTTAGTGCTGTTTCATTTTTCACATTATGCTCAGCTCACTAATTTGATACTCTTAACCAAGGCTGTTACTAGAGCTCGCTTATTTCATTATTTATAATGGCTTTTGGCTTTGTAAATAAAAACAATGCTGGTGCTGATTCTGTAATTTATAACCCTGGTAATTGTAGATTTTCATTAACTTACTATTTGCCAAATCTTTGTTGTGCAAAAGATCATTGCTGCTGTTTATTTAAGAAATGGTTATATGACTCAGGAAGCTTATTTTTCTTTCTTTCACATGGGATCTATTTGCAAATTCTATGCATTTTGTAGAAATAAGACACAAAGATTGCAGGACTTCATACATAAATACAGAAAATATTCACTGAATAAATCATTTGGAAGTAAATAGTACAGTTTGTTGAATAGCTGTGAACAGCAGTATTCATTTAATGTTTGGTATTATGATTCCAATTCCTTTCGTATCTGCCTTCATAGGGAGAAGAGTGAAGAAAAAAGGTCCATAAGCAAGCTATTTTAGGCAGATGAACACAGTATTTAAGAATAAACAAAACTCAATTTTAAGATTTGAGGTCATAAGTATGTTCTGGAGGTTGCAACCATTTTTTACTCTCTTACAGATTTCTCTTAGCAGATATTCTAGTAAGATTGCTAGCTTAGTCTAACATGATGATTTGAAAGGATGAACTTTGATATCAAAACGTATAGCAAAGTGGGAGTAAAGTTTTGAAGTTATGCCAGGAGAATCTTTGACTGACAGATGAAGATTTTTCTTACCATTTTTTTTCCCTGTTGTAGTGTTTTCCCAGACTGTGAAGATTTTAGACTGTGTGAACCAGATTTATCCTTTTATGTAGTCACTTACTCTGAATTGCTGCATTTAGAAATGTTACATACAGTTGAATGCTGTTTAATAAAAAATTGGCAAAAAAAAAAAAAGAATATAATATTTTCTCAGACATATATTTGTCTGACAAGGCCATGCAATAGTTCCTTAATGAATATTTATGGTTTATAACCAAAGCCTCCTCTCTCTAGTGTCGTGCATGTATACTAAGAATACTTAATGTGGAGACTGAATTAGGAGAGCTACTTTATTTTCTGTGAAGGCATGACAAAACTTGGAGTATGTCTGCTGAACACTCTTTTTCCTTAAGTTAGTTATTTGTTAATTAAGTTATTTTTCATGCTTGAACGCCTGCTTGCTGACCAGAACAAATATGTGGAAGCCTATGCGCTATTTTATAAAACCACGCTTGGTGCCTTGAATTAATTCACAATAAGGTAACTTGAGCAGGGAAATATGGAAGCATTCCAGAATTTAACTCAAGTTTAAAAATGACATTTTATGTTATTACTGTGTGACTCTTAGACACATAGCCAATAGTCATGTATAACCTACAGGTTATGTATGTAAAGAAAACAAACAAACCAAACCTTCATTGGACAGTAGTGGGTTGTTCTGTATGTAGGTAGGATCCTCTCATTTTCAGAGAACTCTTTTCCTTCAAGTATCGTTCACTGTGATAATCTGTTCCTTCTGTAAGATAGCATCCTAGGCTCTGCCTTTGGTTTTATGTGATTATAGGAGAATCTTGGTTATCTACTGTCTTATTTTAAAGGAATTAAATTAACAGAGATGCAGGCTATATGCATGCAAGTATAGTATTTTATTACACTTTCCATAAGACACAGTAGCTTATTTGCCAAGCTATTTTCTTGTCCAGAATTTTTCTTTATTCCCATATAAACCAAAAAACCCCTCCAAATTATAGACCAAAAAACCCCTCCAAACCCATGAACGATTAAAGAATACTTTTCATTTATGTGAAGCTCTTGCTGAAGCACAGTTTGTGGTAGTTTGGATATATTGCGTTACTAAGATGCTTTTTTGAGTAGTAAAGCTGCGACTTTCCCTTGGGCCTTTCTAAATCTCACCTGGTTTGGGAAGCTGCTTTGGCTCTATTTTCAAGACCAAAGTACAGTACTGTACTCCCCAGCAAGTTACCCACTTCCTTCCAAATAATTTTCATGAAAATAAGTAATATTTAACATATTTGATCTGTTTTCAGATTTGACTCAGCTGCTTCCAGTCTTCATTCCCTGATCAGTTATACTTTAGCAAAATCCATAGTCCTAATTCTGCACTTATAGCTGTAACAACAGTAAGTTAATACGTCCTTTTTAGACAGCCATGAGTTTATTGTTTCTATGCTGCAAACAGCTGGAAGATGATTCTGTCTGCATCCTGAGATTACAGAAAGCTGTGTTGGTACTCTGCCTAAGCTAATTGAGCCTGTTTCTTAGCAGCAAGGGTTCAGTGCTGTCCTAATTGCAGTTAAACAGCTTTCAGTTAGCCCAGGAGGCAGGCAGAGCTTTATTGCCTATGCCTTTGGAGCGGTTAATGGTATTTCCCTTTAAATCCGTAGCAACTCCTCCCTTCTGTACCCGTCCATGAACTTGTGTATACTTTGATTCTGAATTTTGAAAGAAGACATGAAGATAATAAAGGATAATCTTCAATTAGGCTTTAGAGTAATGGCTGGTAAACATACTCTAAAGGGATTTTTAGTTTGTGAATTTGCAAAGTTATGTGCGGTACAGGACAGTGCTTACGGCACAGCGTGTAACTGGTGTTTGCCTGGAACCTGAAGTCAGATTTATTTCTTCTGAAGTTTGGTGGTAAACCTATTTCTCCTTCAGTTTTGCTGGTACCTTCACTGTCGTTCCACGTGATGCCTCATTCTCAGTCAAAGCTATTCAAAGATAGAATATAACCATTGTAAATAAAAGCAGAAAAAGCCCCTATCTTGCCTTACTAATTTTCTTCTAAACAAAGAACGCTGTCCTGAAGTCTAAATATGCCTGACTGTTTGAAACTGGGGATATTTTGATTTCAGAAAAAGTTAGATGTTAAACAAGTCAATCTTTGTGAAGTTAAACAAGTATATATGCAAATAAAGTCATTCGTCTGATTAAAATTCTGTTGGTTATTAAAAACTGAATTAAAATGACAGTGAAAGAACAGCCTCAGGTGTATGGCTGTGCATTTTAAAGTGCTATATTTAATGTTTATGCAGAAGGTTTTATATTTTAGAAAGTGATTAGCACCTTGGCTGTGCTGCTTTCAGGAGATTTTTTAACGGTGCATAAGATTTCAAGATTTTGTTTCAACATTTGACCTACTTAGGAAAAAAGTTCTGATTAGCACCATGTAATATACTCCCTCAGTTTTGGAAGTGCCTTTGGGTAATGTATTGTAGAGAAAAGTAATCTCGTCTAGTAAATGGACCCTATCACATTTTAAGATATAGATTTTTTTTTTTCCTTCTATTCCCTCTGCCTAATTTAGTCCTCAGATGCAGGCCTGTTTTAATGAATCTGCATTCAACTGTCATGCTTTACTGATAGCTTAATTCTGTTTGCATATAAATTCTTTTCTTCCTTGGCTGATTAAAAAGAATCCCTCCCTTTGAAGTCAGGTGGCACAAACAGAGCCGAACAAATTATTTGTAACAAAATTAAGCTTTTGGTTATTGCTCATTTTCTGAGTTCTGTAAAGCACTTGATAGTTAGCAGGGCCTGAACAACTGTGTCCCCAAAAGGCAAAGGTGACTGATTACTATGGGTTGTGCTTCTAGTTAGGGAAAAGCCATGAGCAAGCAGAACATAAAGAGGCTGTATCCCTCCATCCAGACTAAAATGGGAGTGGAATAGTTTGGAAAGGACTCCACACTTCCCATTTCTTTCTTTACCTGCCTTCCCAGAAAGCAGAGCATTTGTTAATGAGATAATACGCATTCATCTGGGAATTGCTGAGGGAGTTCCTAAATATTTCTTACTCAAGTAGTTGATAGCTGAAGGAAAGACAGTGCTTCCCTGAAGATAAATTTCAGCAGCAAAAGTTGGCAGCTATTCTGTTTCTTGTCTTGAATTTCAGGGCTGATGAGGAATAACTGATGTCTTACAAAAAAAAAAAAAAATAATCATCTGCACTGCTTCAGCTGGGACTTACAAACTGATATTGGTGGGTGAGGCCTCTCTGTTATCACCAGAATTTGCCAGAGATGAGGATGGATAAATCGCAGTTGGTGGGTAGATCACATAATGAGTCTTAAAGATTTATGTCATAAATACTTGAACAGTGCCTTTTGTAATTAAAAGTAACCTTCACGGATTTGTGGTTTTAGAGGCATATGAAGCTACAAAAGTACAAACTAATTTTTAATGGTTTGGGATTCTACCCAACCCCTTTCTGAATTCAGGTGTCAGACATGCTTATAGCAATGTGATATAAGTGTGGTAAATGATGAACATGTTTAATAGCTAGCCTAGACTGAAGGCTTGGCAAAATTGAATAGGACAAAGTTAATAAATACTGTCCTCATAGAACAATACCATCACTTCAGTCTTTGCTCTGTTTAGAGTCATGGTTCTCAATTTTCCCTGAGTTGTGAGTAACAATTCTGGATGAATAAAACATTGTGGGCAGCCCTGTGCTTTGTTCTCTGGGTTAAACTGGTGTGTAACTTCTCCATGTCCCCAGGACACCCACAGGTCTTGGGTTTCTGTCCTGCTGACTGAGGTCTATTTCTTTTCTTTGCAGCATCAACTTAAATATATTTTCTCACATATTCAGTGTGGTGCCTACAAACTTTTTCCATAAATATTTTAGTGATAAGAAGTACCTTTAGAATGACACATTAATTCTAATTTGTAACAGTCCAAAAATAAAAGTATTTTCCAGTGTTACATACAACTGACTTTTTTATTATTGAGTCAGAAAATTACAAGTTGGTTTATTTGTACTATTGGTATAGTTGTATACTTGTGTGTGATAAAGAAATACTTTTAAAGGTTTCTAGATCATGCTCCTTGTATGATGTTTGTAAGAGTGCCATCTTTCAGATTTTTTAAAGATGGTTGGTAGGAATTATATATAGATATATTTTGTGTTTTTTCCTCAAAGTTACTTCTTGCACTACTGTGAATGGAGTCAGATGGCAAATGTTTTAGACATATATTATCAGTCCTTATGAAAGCTGTCTTAATCACACCAAATGACTAAAAGCCTGCAGAGAAGCATTTTTATTTTTTGTTTACCCTCTTTCTCCTTCATTCCACTTCATGTATTAATGTAGATAAGCAATGCAATACTAGATTACAGTTACTCATACATCTTAATATGTGACATCTGTATTTGACACATATTTATCTGCACTGTGTTTTATCTGCTCTGAAATCCCAGAGCAGTGTTATGAATTTGGTCATTCATATTATAGACCTATTCTCCCCTTCGTAACGACAAAGAATGGAACAATCCTTCCTAAATAGGGCTGTTCTATCATTTCACTTTGCCGTAATCATTTTTACCATACTTAAAATACTACTTTGAGCATAACTACTTATGTTTTCTTCCCCAATCTAATTGCCTTTAATGCGAGTTGATATTGTAAATGAATGTCATTTGTTCATAAGCTTGACAGTGAACAACAAAAAATCTTTTCTGATTTGAGAAGTAAATAAGCACAATGCCGAAGCATTTTAAATAATGTTATTTCCTTCATATTTATATTACAAAAATATTCTGAACAATGCAACTATTTCCTGGGTTTTCCAAGATGGTCACTTTGATGAGATAATTTGCCATTTAGTAAAACTGCATTTTCCTTAATAGATTAACTAAGTCCAAGCCAACAGCAGTGAAATACATGAATTGGTGTCTAGGCCTTGAAGTATATCTGAAGGGCTAGCTAATTAAATCTTGAGTCTTGTAAAATCATCCACAGTAATAAATGTCTAAGTGTCAGGCTTTCTTGGAGAAAATTTTTGTTTTCATATTGAGATTTTTCTAAATGTGGATCCATGTAGCTATTGCAGTGATTAAAAAAAAAAAAATAAACTAACCCCACACAAATTCCATAATTATTTATTATAATACCATTTCAACATTCAGAGTTGCAGTTTCATAAAGCAATTCGCACAATGGAAGAAGAGTTGAAATATTGTAATAACCATCATCAATGCTGCCAAAAACCTTTATTTTTTTATTTATGTGGGTTGTCTAGTACAAGGTAAAGGTTATAGTGGAAGCAGATGAAGGAATGAAGTTGCCAAGCCACTGGCCATCATATTTGAGAAATCGTGGCGGTCTGGTGAGGTCCCCGATAACTGGAAGAGAGGGAACATAACCCCCATTTTTAAAAAGGGTAACAAGGAGGACTTGGACAACTACAGGCCGGTCAGCCTCACCTCTGTGCCTGGCAAGGTCATGGAGCAGATTCTCCTGGAAACCATGCTAAGGCACATGGAGAGCAAGGAAGTGGTTGGTGACAGCCAACATGGCTTCACCAAGGGCAGATCGTGCCTGACCAATTTGGTGGCTTTCTATGACGGGGTGACAGCATCAGTGGACAAGGGGCAAGCAATGGATATCATCTACCTGGACTTGTGCAAAGCTTTTGACACTGTCCTGCATGACATCCTTCTCTCTAAACTAGAGAGGCATGGATTTGATGGACGGACCACTCAGTGGATAAGGAGTTGGCTGGATGGCCGCACTCAGAGAGTGGTGGTCAACGGCTCAATGTCCAAGTGGAGACCGGTCACGAGTGGCATCCCTCAGGGGTCCGTGTTGGGCCTGGCCCTGTTCAACATCTTTGTCAGCGATATGGACAGTGGGATAGAGTACACCCTCAGCAAGTTCACCGATGACACCAAGCTGTGTGGTGCCGTTGACACACTGGAAGGGAGGGATGCCATCCAGAGGGACCTGGACAGGCTGGAGAGGTGGGCCCGTGCCAACCTCATGAAGTTCAACCAGGCCAAATGTAAGGTCCTGCACCTGGGTTGTGGCAATCCCAGGCACAGATACAGGCTGGGTGGAGAATGCATTGAGAGCAGCCCTGAGGAGAAGGACTTGGGAGTGCTGGTGGACGAGAAGCTCAACATGAGCTGGCAATGCGCCCTTGCAGCCCAGAAGGCCAACCGCATCCTGGGCTGCATCAAGAGAAGCGTGGCCAGCAGTTTGAGGGAGGTGATTCTGCCCCTCTACTCTGCCCTGGTGAGACCCCACCTGGAGTACTGCGTCCAGCTCTGGAGCCCCCAACATAAGAAGCACATGGACCAGTGGGAGAAGGTCCAGAGGAGGGCCACGAAGATGATGAGAGGGCTGGAGCACCTCTCGTATGAGGACAGGCTGAGAGAGTTGGGGCTGTTCAGCCTGGAGAAGAGGAGGCTGTGGGGAGACCTGATAGCGGTCTTCCAGTACCTCAAGGGGGCCTACAAGAAAGACGGGTAGAGGCTGTTCAGTAGGGCCTGTAGTGATAGGACGAGGGGTAATGGTTTTAAAAAAGAGGGAGGTAGATTTAGATTGGATATTAGGAAGAAAATTTTTTACAATGCGAGTTGTAGAACACTGGAACAGGTTGCCCAGAGAGGTGGTGGAAGCCCCATCCCTGGAAACATTCAAGGCCAGGCTGGATGAGGCTCTGAGCAACCTGATCTAGTGGGGGATGTCCCTGTTCCTTGCAGAGGGGTTGGACTAGGTGATCTTTGAAGGTGCCTTCCAACTCTAACCATTCTATGATTCTATGAATTGGAATTTACATAAAGATTTTCTTTACAGTGGCTGTATCAAATTTGTTCATCTCTGGGTTCATTGTGTGTGAACAGTCATTTTTCTTCCCTACAGTCTTTCAAAATATAGCTAGTCTTACTTTTTTACATAGTTTTTTGTTTATAATTTCTTTTGAGTTCAGGTTTTTAAAAGAAATGTTGAATTGATACCAAATTATTTCAGTGAATATACTCTCATTATCCAAAATGGATGACTATAACACTCTCCTCAATTCTTTTGTAAATTAATTTATTACTCAGATATTTATTTGCCAGAAATGGAAACCTGAACTTTCTATTGGAGGCCTTTACAATAACTTAAAACTTAATAAAAGTGAAATAATCCGACTGCCAAAGTCTAATTGACCACCTGTGGGAACCCATGTTGAAATCTGTCTATGTACTCTGCTGTATTTAAAAAATACATGTGGAATGTTTACAGAATTATTTATTACACAACTTTTTTTGAGTGTCAGCATTGTCAGGAGTAGAGAAGAGAAAATGCTGAAAAGATGTGTTCATATAAGAAGTGGCATTTTATGTACCTATTTGTGTAATAGTTGCAGTTTTCCCCTAGTTACCTATTTTCTTCATCTAGTCACAAATCTATCAAGTTGTTATTCCTGCCTTGACACAGATGCTATCGAGTCTGTGGCTATATGTGAGGCTTTTTATAAAGGCAATGATCTGCTTATGTCCCTTAATTGCAAAATGAGAGTTTTAAGTATTTGATTTTAAGAGTATGGCTTTTAAACGTATGCTTAAATTACTTTGTATGCGTATCTTGTCGTATTCATTTTTCAGATCATCATAATAGTGTAGTAGTATAAATGCGTAATGCAGAAAGAAATCTTACTTTAGAAGCAGGAATGCAATTAATTCATTTTAGATGCAAATTTTGATCACATTAATTTTTTGGTCTGGCTTACTAACTGTGCCTGTAGCATGTGCCAACAGTAGCAGTTTCTTTGTCAAGTGGCTGTATTTTGTTTGCTATGTTGACATTTCAGGTGCCTATGAAGTACTGATACTGGTAAATAAAGAGAAATCATAAATTATGAAGATATAGATGGTAGCTTTTCAAGTCATGGACTTGCACAGTGAAAAGAAACAAATGCACTACTGTAGTGTCCCATAGTTGAAGTATGTTGCACAGGCTCCCACAACAATCACATCTCTTGAACAAAGCAATTGGTTGCTGATCTCAATGCTGGGTCCTGGCAACAGTGTCTTCATCTGGATTGTGTTAAAACTCCCCAAACCACAGTTCTACTGAATTCTTACAACCCAGCTGACTCCTGGACTTGTGCGACCTCTCTAGCACATGCGTGAACCATGGCTATAGAGTATCTTCAGCTGTATACAAATCATCTCCTAAATAATCTTAACTACAGAGACTGTTGCATGTGACCATTTCTGCATCTGGAAGAACAGTTTACTAACTATTTGGAAGTGTCTTGCTTATGTAAAATTTGGTTAATTCTCTCTGGAATGGCCAGAGACTCCCTTCAAGATGTTAATCAGCACATTGAAGCAGATGAGTTTGTCAAGGCACAGCAGGATTTGCCCAGGGGAATCATTAGAACCATCCAAAATTCCCAAATTACAATCTCCTTTAGTAATTAGTCAAATACTTAAGTATTTGCAACTATCTCATCTCTGTAGAGAACTACCTTGAGAGTTCGTAGGCCACTCAGGGAATTAATGACTTATGTTCACTGCGTATGCACATGGGCACAGCCCTGATACCAAGCTGCACCATGATTAAAATAGAGACAGTCCTGTAGAGAAGAGAGATTGAGAAAAGCTGGTTGATTTCTCAAGGATCTCCTCATCCAAGCTCAGGAACAATCCATCCTGACGTGTAGAGAGTCAGGCAAAAGTGCTGGGAGGCCTACATGGTTGAATAAGGAGCTCCTACTAAGAATCTGACATATAAAGGAAGTACACAGGAAGTTAAGGCAGGGACAGGTGACGTTGGAGGAATAGGTGATACTGGCTTAGGAAAGCCAAAGGTTACTTGGACTTCAGTGTGGCAATGGGTGTTAAGAACAAGAGCAATGAGCAGGGCTTCTGCAGGTGTATCAGCTGCAAAAGGGAGACTATGGAAAACGTGTGCCCACTACTGAGTGGCACAGGGGATCTCGTGACAGGGAACGTGGAGAAGGCTGAGATACTTAATTCCTTCTTCACCTCTGTCTTTATTGATAAGACTGACTTTCAGGAATCCTAGGGCCATGGGATCAGTAGGAAGGTCTGGAGCATGGAAGACTGAGGGTCAGTAGAGGAAGATCAGGGAACACAAACTGAACACATACAAGTCCATGGGAGCTGATGGCATGCACCTATGGATGTTAAGGGAGCTGGCCAATGTCATTGTGAAGGCTGCTCTTGATTTTCCTTGAGAGATTGTAGTATTTGGGAGAAAGCAAATGTTGTTACTGTGTTCAAAAAGGGCAAGGGGGAGAATACAGAGAACTATAGGTTGGCCATCTTCAGCTTGATCCTTGGGAGGGTGATGAACCAAGTAATCGTGGAAATGACTTCCAAACATATGAAGGAGAAGAAGGTGATTGGGAGCAGTCAGCATGGACTTCCAAAGGAGAATCATGCTTCATCAACCTGGTAGTCTTTTGCGATTAAGTGACTAGCAAAATGGATGTGGGGAGAGTGGTGGCTGTTGTTTATTTATACTGCAGCAAGGGTTTCAGCAGTCTCCTGTAACATTCCCGTGAATAAACTGATGAAGTATGGATAGATAAGTGAATAGTGAGGTGTGGACTAAAACCAGGCTGAGCTGCCAGGCTTAAAGGGTTGTAATCTGCAGGGTAGTGTCCAGCTGGTGGCCAGTAACTAGTAGAGTGCCCCAGGGGCTGATAACCAGTGCCAGTACTGCTAAACAACTCCATTAAGGACCTTGACAGGCTGGAGAAAAGGACCAACAGGGATCTCATGCAGGACTTTGCATTTCTCTTTGTTGAACTTCAACCTAGGGAGGAATAACCACATGCACCAGTACCGGCTGGGGGACAAGCGACTGGAAAGCATTTTTCCAGAGAAGGACCTAGGGGTCCTGGTAGGCAAGTTGTAAGAGGAGCCAGCAATGTGCTGGTGCAGTAAGGAAGGCCAACAGTTTCTTAGGCTGCATTAGGCAGTTCACAATTCAGATATGTGGCTCCCTTTTGAGAAAAGTTCAATATATGGTATTTTGACAAAAATTTAAATAATTACATAATCAGATATTTAAAAAATATAATTGAGACACAAACATGCTAGTCTGTGTGTTGTTTTAGTCCCCTTAGATGCCTTTTTTTTTTTTTTTAATGAAATACATAGCTATAAGCAGCTTTTCCAAGAGCTTAAAAGTCTAACTGCTTTCAGGGAAATTAAGCTTTTTGATTCAGTCAGCTGTTTTTCTTCCTTCCTCAATGATTCTCAGAAATTAATGTGTGAAAATGAATAGATTTAACAGAAAAACGATATTTGTTGGTAGTTGCAAGAACAGATTAGCTTTATTAAGTGTGTCTTTCAAAATCTGCTGTATTAGACAAGTTACAGTTCAGTAGCAAAATACATGTCATTTTTTTGTACTGTGTATTATCAGAGAATCATAGAATGGTTTGGGATGGAGGGGACCTTAAAGATCATCTAGTTCAAACTCCCCCTGCCCTGGGCAGGGACACCTTCCACGAGACCAATTTGCTCAAAGCCCCATCCAACCTGGCGTTGAACACTTCCAGGGATGGGGCATCCACAACTTCTCTGGGCAACCTGTTCCATTGCCTCACTACCCTCACAGTGAAAAATTTATTCCTTATGTATAATCTAAAACTATCCTCTTCCAGTTTAAAGCTATTACCTCTTGTCCTATCACTACACACCCTTGTCAAATGTCCATCTCTGGTTTTCTTGCAGGCCCCCTTTAGGTACTGGAAGACCGCTGTAAGGTCTCCCCGGAGCCTTCTCTTCTCCAGGCTGAACAGCCCCAACTCTCTCAGCCTGTCCTCACAGGAGAGGTGCTCCAGCCCTCTCGTCATCTTAATGGCCCTCCTCTGGTCTCGCTCTAACAGATCTATGTCCTTCTTATGTTGGGGGCTCCAGAACTGGACACAGTACTCCAGGTGGGGTCTCACAAGAGCAGAGTGGAGGGGGAGAATCACCTCCCTCGACCTGCTGGCCATGCTTCTTTTGATGCAGCCCAGGATGCTGTTGGCTTTTCTAGCTCATGTTGAGCTTCTCATCAGCCAGCACCCTGAACCCGTCCTCAGGCTGCTCTCGATCCATTCTCTACCCAGCCTGTATTTGTGCTTGGGATTGCCCCGACCCATGTGCAGGACCTTGCACTTGGCCTGGTTGAACTTCATGAGGTTTGCATGGGCCCTCTCCCTAGCCCATCAAGATCCCTCTGGATGGCATCCCTTCCCTCGAGTGTGTTGACCACACCACACAACTTGGTGTCATCTGCGGTCTTGCTGAGCGTGCACTGTCCATATTGCTGACAAAGATGTTAAACAGGACCGGGCCCAATACTGACCCCTGAGGAATGCCACTTGTCACAGATCTCTACTTGGATGTTCAGCTGTTGACCACAACTCTTTGAGTGTGACCATCCACTGAGTGGTCCATCCATCAAATCCATGTCTCTCCAATTTAGAGACAAGGATGTTGTGTGGGACAGTATCAATGCTTTGCACAAGTCCAAGTAGATGGCTTCTCAGTTGCTCTTCCCTTATCCACCAATGCTATAACCTTGTCGTAGAAGGCCACCAAACAGATCAGTTATGATTTGACCTTAGTGGAGCTATGTTGGCTGTCACCAGTGACCTTATTTTCCATGTACCTTAGCATAGTTTCCAGGAGGATCTACTCCATGATCCATCACAGAGGTGAGGCTGACTGACATGTAGTTCCCCAAGTCTTCTTTTTTTTCCCTTTTTAAAAATGGAGAGTGTATTTCGCCTTTTCCAGTTAGTGGGAACTTCTGGACTGCCATGATTTCTCAAATATGATGGATAGTAGCTTAGCTCCTTCATCCACCAGTTCCCTCAGGACCTGCGGATGCATCTCATCAGGTCCCATGGACTTGTGCGCTTTCGGGTTCCTAGATGGTCTCAAAGATGATCTTCTCCTACAGATATGTAGTGATATATTGGCAAAAGGCTCATCTAAAATATAGCTTCCACAGCTCAAAGGTCAAATCCTGCTTCCATGGACCTTATGGTATCTAATACAGATTCAGTCTTTCTACAGTTATTGAAGATTAAAACATTGTTAGGCATGTACTGCTTTCACTCTGGGGTTCTCAGAGGGCCTATTTCACGTGAATAACCTAAGCCTTGTTTTGGCTGTCTTAATATCCTTCCCCAACCCGCTCAGATGAAAAAAAAACCAACAAAATGACCCACACTCTTTGTGCAGATTTTATGGAACAGTGCATGTGGAGTCACACACCATTAGATGCACTTCTGAAGAGGGCAGTGTGTAAGTTGTATCATCCCAGAAGGTTTTTTTGATAGTGCAATTCAAGAGAGAATTTCTTCTCACTGGTGTTTCTTAAAGCCAATCCCAAGAGTCCAGCCTTTTGTGTTGGCAGATATTTCTTTACCCTTCAGTTTCTTTCACAGGAGCTTGTTAGAGATCCTTGAGTATTAGCTATAGCAGGAAAATACAGGGAAATTTAAAAAACCCTATGTTTTTGAAAATAAGAAAAAGATTATATGGGAAATCTCATTTTGTATGAAATGACTGGGAGCCCTCTGCGTTGGACATTCAGGGAATGACATTTACATCTACCCTACTCTCCCTGTCTTGACACATGGTAGAAACTTTTGCAAAGTCCAAACTTAAAGAAATGGCTAAGGATTTCTTTGTCTTTTGCAAAGCAGAAAAGGGGTTCTTCAAGGACTTCTTCAAGCCCCAGGTTAGTTCTGAGGTGAACTCAGAGGAGGCATACAGATGGAAAAGTGTTTCAAGATCTGATACAGGACTTTTATACAATTCTAAGGTATATGTAACAAACTGGAGATGTTTCTATAGCTTAGAAAGGCTCTGGAAACACTTTTAAATTGCATGGAATAACTCCCAACACTGCAGTGTTGTGCAGAAGTGGAAAAGTTTCTGCAGGACCCTATGGTCCACATAGCACCTGCCTCAGGCATGCTGGACAGACTCCAAGATGGGGGCTGGGTCCAACCAAGAGTTCATAAGGTGATATAATGTTGATGAGACACATCCTAGTTTGAGGGGGTTTGTATTTCTTTTTCTTTGTAAAGGATAGTATTTACCAGCTCAGAAATGACTCACTAGTTGGAGAAGCAGTAGTCTAGGCTGTGTAAAATTGTAGTTGAAAGACTGGCAGGTAAAGACATGGTATATTAACTAGACATGCTAATAGAGCATCCATAGGGAACTGAAGTAATACTAGACAGATTATTAGGGATGTTAGGTTTGGGAGCTGGACTGGTAGATGTGCTGGCTAGGCAAGGAGATTGGCACAGGGGAGCAGTGTGGTGAAACTTTGGCTAGAGGTGAGGGGGGCTTATGTGCAAAAGGCCAGACTGGGAGAAGACTCATCTGCAAAGGAAGCTGGTAACTCCACTCAACATCCGTAGTGTAGAGGATTCTCTTGTACTGGAGGGATGTTGAAAAAGTAAATGTGTTTCTAAGTTATTTTCTTGAACATTTTAGGGAGCTTATTGAAGAAGTGAATAATTTTGTTTTCAAAGGAGGCTGTACATAATGTTCCATAAACTGAGTTTGAAACCTTAATCACTGAATAGGGGAAAAAAAATCATAAAAGCTTTCTGTTGAATGAGCAACATCAATCCCCAATATAAGGATCTTAAGTAGCATATGAATACTTAATTAAAATTTTTGCCATATTGCATATAAGAACAGCAACCAAATTAAAATGTCAAAGACAGTCCTAATCCACAGTTTTGTAATTTCAGAGTGCTTAACTTTGTAGCCTTAACATTCTTTACGAGTTTTACATTTGTAAAATATGTACATCAAAAGCATGAAAATAGTAATGAAACAGTGTATTTCTGATTTTGGTTTTTCATGGTTGACAGCTGTTGAAAATCTTAATGAATAACTGGTTTTATTTGTTTTGGTTTCTAGGGCTTTTTGTTTGTCTTGCTGGTTTTTACAGGTTTTGTTGTTGTTGTTTCCTTTTTTTTCTTTTTTTCTTTTTTTTCTTTTTTTTTTTTTTTCCTAAAGGAGATGTAAATGAAGAGACGAGGCCTGCCTCGTGGTATATATAGTTTCCCTGGAGCACCTATTATAATTTTCATTGTCTGTCATATATGGTAAACCGTAGCTTTAGGAAAAAATGGAAACTCAGTTTTCACTGTCTATATATTTTCCTACTTGCATTAGTCTTGTGCCTAAACACTTTTACCATGAATATAGAAAAATTCTTCAAACTCTTCTGAAAACGTGTTGTCTCTTTGACAGCTTATTCTGAGTAGCTCAAGGAGTTGGGCTTGATTTTAAGATCATTTTTTAAATTAAATATTTTGACAAATTACTACCAGCTATATTCTGTTTGCAATATTTTGACAGATGGGAGAAAATGTTTCAATCTCAGAAAATTATTTTAAAGTAATTAAAAAATTAGAGAGACTCAGAGGTAACATCTTTGAATATACCATGTTCAGACTTCTCTGATACTGGAATGAACTGGAAGTAGAACTCAATGTGCTCATGGTGTTGTAGGCATATTTCATTACTCAGGATAATTTTAAAAGAGAGAATGAAAAAATATTTTTAAAAAACTTAGATCTATGTGAACAACTTCAAGATTTATAAAATCCACTATACTTTCTGGTTTATGTGTGTGCATTTGCTTTGATGTTACTTGAGCTAGTGAAATATGACCCTAGAAGCCATGTTCTCATGCACATATTAATTACAGATCACACATCTATACACACATTTAATTTTTTTATTAAATTATCCTATTATTCTAATATACTACTATTGAAAACTATGCTGAATTTTAGCCTAAAGGTTCTGTAAAGGGGTCTAAAGCACCGTCTGCAGACTGTTTTTGTTGGTTCGTTTGTTTGTTTTCAAAATTATGATCATATCTAGGAACCCTTACAAAGACTTTTCAGGAACTGTAGGGAGTAGCCTGCACAATCAGAAGTAAGCCATATATTCTGATTGGTCATGTTCGTGACATGTTTTGTTGTGTGCAGTTGAGTTATTTCACTGATGGAAAACATATTTAATGCTTCAGAAGACAGACAGTTTGCCTACAAAATATACCAGTTTACCTACAGAAAGAGTAGAATCAAATTGGTCTTAAATATGACCTATTAGTTTAATTGGAAATATAATAGACATAAATTTACCCTATGGAAAGGTTGTTTGCTAAAGCACCATGGAGTAGAGTTAAAGGCTTTTAATATTTCATCCTTTCTTACTGAGATAGGTTTTTTAATATGAAGAAACACAGATCTTTTAAACAGTTGTATTTCAAAGCCCAGCTTATAATATCTATGAGATGTGTATTGTCACTTGAAGGTAGAAGACTTTCATGGAACTAAGACTGATTTCTTTTTGTAGGTATGTGTATGCACACATGTGTGCCTACATACATATAATATAGCAACAATATTTTTTTAGTGCAAGCACATTTTTTTGTGCTTTCTGCAATTTTTCTTCCAAATATTAAGCAGTGCCTAAGTTAACTAGCATTCTGCAAAGCAGTGAAACACCTGCTATACTTTTAAGTTTGTCTGAATCAAACCAAACTGAATTTTCATACGGATTTCTACTTTTCTTTAAAAGAGGCAATAGCTTTAAAAGACTTTTTAAGGACTTAAAAGTCGTGGCAATCCCAGGCACAAATACAGGCTGGGCGGAGAATGGATCGAGAGCAGCCCTGAGGAGAAAGACTTGGGGGTGCTGGTGGACGAGAGGCTCAACATGAGTGGGCAATGCGCCCTTGTGGCCCAGAAGGCCAACCGCATCCTGGGCTGCATCAAGAGGAGCGTGGCCAGCAGGTCGAGGGAGGTGATTCTGCCCCTCTACTCTGCCCTGGTGAGACCCCACCTGGAGTACTGTGTCCAGTTCTGGAGTCCCCAACATGGACCAGTTGGAGAGGGTCCAGAGGAGGGCCACGAAGATGATCAGAGGGCTGGAGCACCTCTCCTGTGAGGACAGGCTGAGAGAGTTGGGGCTGTTCAGCCTGGAGAAGAGGAGGCTCTGGGGAGACCTTCTAGCGGTCTTCCAGTACCTCAAGGGGGCCTGCAGGAAGGATGAGGAGAGGCTGTTCAGTAGGGCCTGTTGTGATAGGACGAGGGGTAATGGTTTTAAAACAGAGAGATGTAGATTTATATTGGATATTAGGAAAAAATTTTTTACAATGCGAGTTGTAGAACACTGGAGCAGGTTGCCCAGAGAGGTGGTGGAAGCCCCATCCCTGGAAACATTCAAGGCCAGGCTGTATGAGGCTCTGAGCAGCCTGATCTAGTCAGGGATGTCCCTGCTTCTTGCAGGGGGGTTGGACTAGATGGCCTTTAAAGGTACCTTCCAACTCTAACCATTCTATGATTCTATGACTGTGTTAATTCTACTGTTGTATATATTCTCTATGATTTTCAAATACTGATTATGGAAACAAATTCTTCTTAAAGATGAATTTATATCCAAAACCGGGGAAATGTGAATTAAATATTGCTGCTTTTATCTTCCTCATAGCTGTGTATGTTTTCATCCTTCAGAGAACAGTTATCTATGCTAAGTATATGTAAATAGAAGCTTGCCATCCTATAACCTTCCTTCAAGTTTTCCTGTCAGTGCCAGGACTTCTGCACAAGCTATGTCCATGAGGAATACAATCCCTTCGTATGAATAGGTGGGAAGATGAGATGTATCAGGCCATCTTCTCTGCATCTGCATGTAAAAATGAAAATATTAAACAGTAAACAATGGTGGTAATTAGTTACTAGGTTTCTGTTGGCTTGTAACAGACATAGAATTGTGCAAACTGATGATCTGGTTCAAGATAGTATCTACAAAGACTTTATAATGTAATTAGTCCTTGAAGAAATGAAGGCCTTACTGTTTCCTAGCTCTGGACAGTGTGTACCACCACCACCTCAGTGATAGCCTTTTAACCAGGTTACCTTTCTCTGCTTACAGGAAAAACAGGGCAACTCAAAAAAAAAAAATCTCTGTCTTGGCCTGGGTTCTTTCCCCAGGTACATATCGTGCCTGAGGAAGATGGTGGTCCCACTGTTGAGTATGAATAAAACCAGAAATACTTGCCATAAAACTTGTAGTTTATGTTTATATTCTTCAAAGTCTGAAATGTGTTTGACACGCGTGTTTTTAGAGAAGGTAATGGCAAAAGGGCAGACAGGAGGTTGGAGTTGGTCTTTAAGAACACAATGTCTTCAGCAAACACAAGAGGAAATGGTTTGATATAGGTGCATTAGAGTCCAAAACTGGAAGCCAGTGCTGTTGTCAGATATGTAAAAGAAAATCTAATCGTAAGTTGTCACAGAAGAATCTGAAAGGATGATGTTGGAGACTCCTCAGGTGAACAAACTGTGATTAATTTTTTTTTGTGATTGATACTTAGAAATGTGTACAATACAACCTCTACGATAGGTTTAGGGAAAAACATGCTGTCAGGTGCATAAACTTTCATTTACTTTAGCATTGCTGTGTGTATGTGGCATTTTGCTAGTGGCTGTGAGCATTAGATATCTTTTCTCAGGTGGTGGCTGTATTAAACCACATAGTGAAGGTCAAAAGAGGCAAGAAGCCTGTGTCTGTTTGTGGAACTGCCGTTGCCAACAGAGCAGACTTCCTGCTTATGAAGCATAGAAGTATAAGACTGCAAAATAAATACCTCTCTTTATCTGAAGGCTACATTGTTGCCTTGTTATCGCTTCACAGCTTGCTTTGCAAGGTACTAAAATAAGCCTTTTAAGATGGCCAGTTCCACCTGAGAGCTGGTGAAGAGACGAAATCTCTCCTAAGCAGTATTGATATAGAAGGTGATGAAATATAGCCTCATCTTTTTGAAGGGTAAATACTTCTTAATTTATTTTTTAATTTGATTCAGAATCAGAACCAGTGTATTTCTCGCGTGGATTATCGTTACTAGGAGGCTTTTCAGTGTCCCTGATTAGCAACGTAGGAGCTGAAGTAGGATAACCAGCCTTCCAGAGGGCATTTTTCCCCTGGATTAACAGTGAAAAGCTAAGTGAGATATTATTGTAAAAGTGTCCAGAGAGTTCAACAAGGTTTTCACATGACCGCTTCCTCAAACACTAACCTACTCAGTCGTCTTCAGTGATGAAGATGTCTTTGTAACATCTGGTTTGTATGCTGTATTTTTCTGTCCTGAACTAAAATACTATCTTACACCAAAAAAAAAAAATAAATAGTCATCCACATTAAGCAGATTGCTTTCCTCTTTAAAAGACTTTTTTTTTTTCCTCCCTCCCTGTTTAATCACATTCTATCTTTAGAAGGAATTAGGTATTTTCTCAATTTAACAAATGATTGAGGCCTACTGTTACAGTCATAAGGAACCATCCAAACCTAAACTAGATCTGACAGTGCTTCATTAATCTGTAATGCTGTTCTCCAGCAATAATTGTTCCAAAGTGTTTTTGCTACATTTTTATTTGGAACCGTGAGCGGATGTCTGTAGTAGGGTTGTTCAGTACTGCTCTAGTTTAGATGACGTGTTTTAGCCAGTCTTGAGTCCAGATTCATAATGGGCAAACCCGAGTTCCTTCTGAAATAAAATTATGTTCCTGTGATGTTTTGGAAATGAAGACAGTGTTTGTGCCTTTGTAACAGAGTTTCTTTTGAAGTTCTGCCTGTACTGAGCATCTGTGAGCTTTCAGCAGGGTCACCAGGAGCTTTCTGGGCACTGTTCAATCTGTTGCTGGTCTGTGACCGTGACACATTGCAGCAACCCATACTTAAATGCAAATACTTTGCAGTACTTGCAAATGTTAATTCCACGGATTGGGTGAAGAGAGGAGTTAGCTAAGTGCCAGAAAAAGGGGCCTGATCGGGACAGTCCAGAACAAGGATTTGAAGGATAGATTGGGAAGCTGGGGAAGAAGATGGGGCTTGGCCTTGGCCTGAGGGTCAGCCTACGACAAGGAGGTCAGGGTCAGGCCCAGTAAAGGGCAGGGAGATCAGGCACAGCCCCAGGACCAGGGGGGGCTGTGGGGACAGGTCCATGTCAGGGTTATGTGAATATCCTCTCAGAGAAATGATGTTCTGTCAGTACTATGTCTGCAGCAGCCCTTCCGTTATCAGGAGAGCCTGCAAAACTCTCCATCAGGCAGAGCTCAGCCTCTTCCAGCGGTGTCTGCTGGAGCCTCCACATCCTCTGTTTTTGTCTCACCTTGGGCCTGCTCTAGCCATCCAGGCCAAGGCTGGGCCCCAACATGGGCCCGTGGGTAGAGCCCATGGGTGGGCAGGGCTGTGGGTAGCTGGAGACCACCCCTGCTGTGGTGTCACTGGGACAAGGGCCCACAGCGCTGGGGGGCTGACGCAGGGTCCTAGGCCATGGGGGAGTCCTGGGGGAAGGCCAGTCATGGACAGCAGCTGCTGCAGAGCAGAGCTCCTCGCAGGGTAGGTGCATCCCCAAATTCTTCTGAGCTTCCTGTTCCTGAGCTACAACGTGAGTAAGTAGCCTGAATCTACCTCAGGCTTCTGTATGCAAATTGTATTCATACTTTATTTGTCATTGGAATGAATACTCTGATAAAGCATGTTCCTATTGACAAGCCTCTAGCATAAATATGCAATCTTAAAATGTTAATGCCACATAAATTTCATCTCAGCGCAGTGACACCTCAGAAAGCATGTATAGAATCACGTATAGATTAAGGAGACAAATAAATCGTTCATGCACTTCTGTCTAGAATAGATGGCCGAACTGCTTTTTATATTATTAACAACTGGTACTTTAAACAACAAGAAGACATAGAATCATAGAATGGTTTGGGTTGGAAGGGACCTTCAAAGGTCATCTAGTCCAGCCACCCTGCAAGGAGCAGGGACATCTTCGACTAGATCAGATTGCTCAGAGCCTCATCCAACCTGGCCTTGAATGTTTCCAGGGATGGGTCATCATGACCTACTATATTTTACTTTCCTGGATAATCTAAAGAAGAAGAAAATCAGGCCTTTTTTTCCTGTTCACTTATTTTATATTTGTTCTGACTTGAGTGGTGCCTTGCTCCGGTGCAATCCTTTGACCGCAGTGAAGTTACTCGCGTGCCAGGATGCAGTTCGGCTTGACGAAGGGTGTTGGATCCTTGCCCTGTCCTCTCAAGTCTCCCTTATTTGATCTGGCAGTAATTCTCTTCAACTGGCTGTCCTTCTGCTCTGAAGTGTGCTACTGTGACACCCTTCTCTGATACGGAGGAGAGTCTCCGGTCTAACTCTGTTCACTTAATGCTACTGTACATTGAAAGCACTGGAGTCATACCAGCATGCTGCTCTGCATGGGATCAGAGTGTGCTGAACTGGCAATAAAAATCCCAACTCAGATTTTTTTTTTTCATATTTTATTATTAAGGTGAAGGAAGGAAGAGTTTATTGCTTTGTAAGTGTTAATACTTCTTTCTTCCTACTTCAGCTGGTCTTTGCTTACTTTATAAAAAAATTGACCACTGCTGCTGAAGTAGCAACACAGTAAATACTCTTATCTGTGTGTTCTAACTTGTGAATGTTGTTTCCTGTTTGATAAAAAAGTTAGGCTGAAAATGACATTTAGTTGTGAGACCATGCTGAACAAATACCAATAATAATAATTGAATAAGAGAGAAATTCTGAGGAAACTAGCTCAAAATACTTATTTTTGAACTGTTTTATTCCCTGTAGTTTATTTTTCAGCTATTTCTGATACATGCATTAGGCTATCCAGTGCAGTAATTTGATTTGTATTCATTGTATACATTTCCCACTCTGCCCCTCCCGCCTTGCCCTCTGGAGCTATCACTATTTTGCCATAATACGGAACTTTAGAAACTTCACCTGACCTTAGCTGACTGGATTCAAGGGAATGTATAAGCTTGCAGTGAAATGTTCTCTCTCTGTCAATGACAGATACTGCCACATGGTGACTGCCCAGCAAAGGGGCCATGTTGCAGATGCTGGTGCAAATGGCCGTTTTTCTGATCTGGAGATGTATAAACCTTGTTGTGAAGTGTGAGCATCCTCTCTCTACATCAGATTTGCACAGCTGAGTCTGTTAGCTGAAGCATACAGATGCGTGCTTGTACGACTAACCTGTTCTGCTACTCCTAGAGTAAGTCCTGGTTGGAAAAGATCACATATTGTACCTTGGAGATACTTAGAAGATGTGTACACATGGTGCTTAGGGACATGGGTTTAGTTGTGGACTTGGCAGTGCTGGGGTTACTGTTGGACTTGATGATCTTAAAAGTCTTTTCCAACCCAAACAATTCTATGATTCTACAAGGAATGTTGAAACAAAAAGAAGTCACTCTCTGAAGAAATTTAGATTGTAGATGTTAGAGATAATATTGCAAGTTCTTGTGGACACCTGTATAGAGCAGGTACAAAAAAAAAACTTTGCTGCTCTTCACACAGGTATCACTAGAAAAATTGTATTATTTTCTGCATCTGTTTGGTACATGGCTTCTGTTAACTTCTACATGAAGATGATCAGAGGGCTGGAGCACCTTGCCTATGAGGACAGGCTCAGAGAGTTGGGGCTGTTCAGCCTGGAGAAGAAGGCTGTGGGGAGACCTTAGAGCGGCCTTCCAGTACCTAAAAGGTGCCTGCAAGAAAACTGGGGAGAGACTTTTGACAAGAGCATCTAGTGATAGGATAAGGAGTAATGGCTTTAAACTGTAAAGTGTTCAAGGCCAGTTTGGATGGGACTTTGAGCGACCCGATTTAGTGGAAGGTGTCCCTGCCCAGGGACAGGGAGGTTGGAACTATATGATCTTTAAGGTCCTTTCCAACCCAAACCATTTTATGATTCTATGATTATTAGACCTGTCTTTTTATGGAGTATGTGTATTTTAACACTAGTCTGTAAGCAGTCGGCTCATGTAACAAAAGACAGATTGGAATATTGTCTTTGAATAAATTCCTTTTGCCCTAAATGGAGAGTTTGCTAACTTCTCACCCTGAATTCAAGAGTCCTTTGAATCTCAGTTCTAATAGCTACTGTGTTCTTGAGCTTAGTCTGTTCTTTGGTTTGAGATTCAGCTACTGTGTTAAGACAGAAGATAATAGTTGAAAAATCTGTTCTCTATGTCATATCTAACTAGACAGAGTTTTGTCAGCTTTTGCTGAAAATTATGAAGTGCCTTGAGACTTGTAATGTGACAGACTCCATTTGTGTTGTACTATATTAAAGAAGCGTTGTTTAAAAAAAAAAAAAAAAAAAATCACATTTTTGTTCCAGATCTGTTTGAATGCTTTTTTAGTAGAAAGCAGACTAGAATTTTCTTAAATTTATTTTCTGTATTTAGAAGTCAGAATTCGTAAGCGGTCCATGTTGTCAAAAGACGTGCGTGTTCTAGGAAGAATGAATACTACTGAGTGTGTCTCTGCCTCTAATGGGTGCTGTAGAAAGATGTTGTAGTCATGGGAGTCTACATCATAATAGGAAAAAAAGTGGATTATGAGTTTTGGGAGAGAGATAGGAGATGACAGAGAGTTCTCTTAACTGAGAGAGTAGCATATTAGGATAGAAAACCAAACTCAGTTTAGGAAATAAACACTGGGAAATCATTTAGATGTGCTTTTTTTTTTTTCCTTATTGTTTCTCATTTAGTAAGTTACTTAGTTTTAGACTGCATTATATTTAATTTCCTTCAGCAGTATTTTCAGTTTTTTATCAAAAGGTACAATTTAACATAAACGTACTGTGAATGTATACTTCATTGTATATGTGATGAAGCTACATGAAGTTTCTATGTTAATTTCTGCATTGTGCAGAAAAAGGAAATATTTTCAAGCTTTATTTTAAAGATAATTCTAATAATAAGAATAGCAATAGATACAATAGTGAATTTCATAACTGAATCTAAGCATTTGAAATAGTAAGAGCAGAGAAAATTGAACTATAGCATGTTATATAGTAATATTTAGATTATATGCTGTGTCTTGATGGATTTTAAAATTAGAGTAGAAGTGTACTAGATTGCTTCCAAAAGTCCTTGCAGAACTAAAACTCTCTTCCTGGGGCCATACTGGGAAACTGGACCTAAATCTTAGCGTAGTTTTAACATCTGACTAATTTCTTACATTTTCTTAGACCCTTGCTTCTGAGATCAGTGTAACCCTTACATAAAAGCAAACACTGGGGAGTTGCAGGTGCTTGATTTTGTCATTTCATCTGGCTGGTGGGGAAGATCTATTGAGCAGAATGAAAACAACTGGGTTTTGTGCAGCTACATCAAACCTTGGTTGCTGAGAATGGCAAAAACATTTTTCACTAGCTGAGATGAAGCAGTGTGGTGTAGTAGGAGCTGCAGTAGAAGTAGACGTGTACAAGGTTTCTTTGTTTATTAAAATTGTGCCCAGATGTACTGCCATACTTAGGGAGGTTATGCCTTGCTTGCATTTTAGTTTTTACTTTTAAATGGTTTTTGGATCAGCTGCTAAAACTTCAATTGTATTCACTCTTGCAAAGTAGTCTGCATCACAGCTCCCTGAAATTTATGTTAATAATCAAATCTTTGTCAGTTTAAGTCTGTTATCAGGAATTTGTTTTATGCATGCAATTTTTACATGAGTAGAAAAAGACATTCATGTATCTGTGCAAAGACCTCAGTCCTGCGTTTTTCAACAGACTCGGGAACTTTTCTGTCCTAGTTATTACAATACCAGTATATTCAGAAATCTGTAAATCTTCAATCCAGCTTACCTTGCTCTGGCGTGCACGTTATGTCTGACTACCTAGAAACTGACAGTTCCTTTGTGCCATTAAATAATTGAGAATTTTCTCCTGGGTATTTGATTTTAATCTTTCTGGCCTGAGGCTTTCCCATGTTCTGTTAGCTTTCCAAAAAATATATGACTGAAATCAGTATGAGCTTTTCACTTGCCTCCTTGGCCTAAGCACTACTGCAGAAATACCAATAGGTAAGCAGGTGGGTTGGCATGTAAATATTTATTTTGAGGATGTTTTGCAGTCCATGTGAGCTGGGAATATTTTACTCTAATGTCCAAGTATTATACAGTTTATCCATGAATGCTTACTTTCTGTACCCCTCTCCCTCTTCCTTCTTTTTTTTTTTTTTTGTTTCCATGGCTTTGCTTGGGAGTTTAAATAAAATGTATGTGAGAAAGTGATCACACAAAGTTTAGCTTTCAGTTGTCTGGATATCTGTTGTAATATTAGATTAAGTGAGAAGACATATGGTTGTTTGGTATGAAGCTACTTACACAGAATTGTTCTCATTACATGGAGAGAACTCTCTTGAAAGCCAGATGGGTGCTATAAAATACTGGTTTCTTCACTTTTTTTTTTTGTTTCCAACAAAGGTTTTATTTGGTGTGAAGAATCAAGATTATTTGAACAAAATGAATTGTTATCTTCCTGTCCTCAAAACAGAGAACCTCCATCAATGTGAAAATCCTACCAAGAGAAGAAAAGGAAGAATGTATCCAATGTGAGGAAAAATTTGTCCATAAATATAGAATACACCAAAGTATGGGAACAAAGATTACAAAACTGCATGCACTAGGAAATACAAAAGAAGAGAGTTGTATAATACTAATTTAAAAGTTTTGCTTCAACTGTGAACAGCCAGAAAATGTATTTAGTCCTGAAAGCTTTTTCTGAATATATTGTGCTGCCAAATTACATAAAGATATGTGTTCCTCAAAGAATCAGATATATTCCATTAACTGGTTGCAGTGGGATGGAGTCGTGAGTTGCATTCCTTACAGCATTTCCTTTCTTATGTTTGACATGCTAAACTCTTGCTGTTAGACAACTTTGTACTGTATTTTTCATACCTTCAATATTAGTTTACATTTAAAATATCTTTACAAAGGTGTCGCTAGTGAGAAGGCTATTTGTAAAGGATGCAGAAATTGTATGTAAAATCTCAGAATTGGCAACTTGCTTGCCAGATTTGAAGTAATACACTGTCTTGAAAAGTCAGAGTTATTAACTCAGGTTGGACTTAAGAAGTGTTAGTGAATTTGGAAGCCTTGCTAAGATGTGGGAGGAAGGTGAGGTTGGTTGGTTGGTTCTCAAGGACCCTTTCTGGGCATCTTTCCTTTTCATTAGTGCCCACTCCTTTTGGTAGCAGCACTGGCCTAGGATCAGTGTGAACCAACTTCTCAGAGTGCAGAAGACCTTTCGGGGCTGATAAAGAATGAAGGGTATTAAAGGGGTCTAAAAGGGTCTCAAATCACATAAACCAGGTCAACAAAAGGGTTTTGGCATTTTAATCAGTGGGAGTTAGTTGACCTGTATATTGAGTCTCAGTTTCCCTCATATTGAAGAAACACTTTTAAAGATGATGAGGCATGAAGGTAATTCAGAAAGGGGCAGCAAATAATAACAGATAAACAATCTGTAAGTTCTTGCTCACACAGAGTGTTGAGCAATGAGGTCAGGAAGTATTCTTGTGACACATAATATTTTAGATTTTATAATATCATTAACAGGTGATCCTTGTGCTAGCAGCTCTGAAATCTAGCAGGTTTTTTGAATGGACAAAACCCTATAGAATAGCTCAATTATTTTAAAAAGATCCTAATGATGTCTTTTGCCAGTATGTTCAGTCTGACATGGAATACTAGCCTTTCTAAACACAATATTAGTTATCATTTTCGGTTTTTAATTTTTAATCATCCCAAACCCAAAGCAGAATCCTACATGCAGTATCACTGTATAAATAAAACAAACCAGGAGATTCTTAAGCCCTAAGAAATGCTCTAAAAATCTCTATCTTCTATTTGAGTTTTGCATTCTTATAGGTTAATATAGCCAAACTGATTTTCCTCCTGACATTCTGTGAACAGAATTTTCTCTGAGGCATTGTTTTGTGATATATGCCATATTTTAGCTCACAGTAGATTTTTATATGCAAACTGTAAGTCTCAGAAGCACATTCCATTGACACCACTTTAAGTACAGTTGCACTGGCAGTAATATATCTGCATGAGAAGAATCCACTAAACAATAAAATTATGTAAATTAGACTATAGGAAGATTATTCATAAGCAAATGCCTAGATATAAGCTTAGCGTCTCCAATGTGGCTCATGGATTTTGTTACTGTATGACAAACAATCCTGGCAGAAATCACAAGAGAAATTAAGATCAAAGCCTAAACATAAACTAAAAGAAATGAAGTATTTTCTGCTGATCAATTAGCAATGCGTTTCACCGCCAGCCTGCAGTCATAAACCAAATAGGAAATCACATTAGGCTGCTTTTATAATCAGGAATAGAAATGGCACTTATATCTAAAAAGAGAAATCTCATTGCATTTAGCTCTGTATTGTTTTTTAATTGTTTTTTTTTTGTCATTGTTATTTTTCATCGTTCATATTCACATTAGTTACCTAATTTTAGATGGGCAACCAAGTGTGTAATAAATGCATGAATTCCATTTGGTTTAAATATCCCCATCTAATTATCCTGTGCTTTTGTCATCAATCTTAGATGTTAACAGCCTAATGGCAAAAAGAGATTTTAGTAATTAAATTGTTAGTAGAATTATTGTAGAGCACATTGACACACCAAATACACTTAATTATAAATAGTCTGGAAAAGGTCTTAGTAGGAATGAGATTATAAAGTAAGAAGGTAACAAACTAAAACTGTATTTCCTGTCCTCTCTCTGTAGTTGGAACTGTCTTATTCTTGTCTCCAGCATTGTTTGCCATTTTATAGGGTCTTGAGCTTTTCCTTTCCTGAATTTCATCAGCTTCTCTTAGTTGCAGTACAGTACTGGTGGAAATCATGTAGCAGAGCACAGGAGATACTTTCCTGTTTGCTCATATAAACTGATGCTGCAATAATGGTAAATGCAAGTAGTAAATGGCAGTTGCTTTCACAATGCTGCTTTTTCCTTTCTCAGAATCATTGAAAGAAAGGTGTGGGAAGCTGTGCTATTGAAAGGACAGCCGTGATGTCCTTTCATGTAGGGCAGTAATGCCAGTATGAGTTTTTGAATGAGATGTGCGGAGTTGCACCCAGTTGTAAGCTCTTGTGTTGATTTCCATAGCAGCAGGGAAGGATGAATAGTGGACAACTACATTCAGAATGAATATAGTGAGTTGTGTTCTGTCTTAGTTTTTCAAGTAGGAGGTATAAGGAGAGAAAAAAGTAATTGTTTTGAGTGTCTTCAGGCCAATGTAATCGGATTTTTTTATTTTTTTTTTCCCTCTCTTGCTAGGCCAGGCAGGCTTTTCTGTCCTCCCTGCAGCCATAATTTGAAGAGTGATACAAAACCATTTCCCCATAGAATCATAGAATGATTAGGGTTGGAAGGGACTTTCAAAGGTCATCTAGTCCAACCCCCCTGCAAGAAGCAGGGACATCTTCAACCAGATCAGGCTCCTCAGAGCCCCATCCAACCTGGCCTTGAACATTTCCAGGGATGGGGCTTCCAGCACCTCTCTGGGCAACCTGTTCCAGTGCTCTACCACCCTCAGCTTAGCTGGCACACTGCATGGCGTCAGAACTCACTAGGAGAGGTTGATACCTCTCTAGCTCTCCTAGCTTTGTGCTGTCCTGTGTTTTGCTAGATGGGAACTCATGGTGTAAATCACGTGCAGTCCAGTGAAGCAGATACGCTGAGGTGTCCTGCTGAAACAGGGGGAGGCGGAAGTAAACGCCAGGATCTGAAGAGACTTGGCTGAGTCGCACATTGTGCATGCACATTCAGGTTAGACTAATAGTTTGATTTCTAGGATAGGAAGGAATTTTCCTCTGAGTCTCAAAAAATTTAGAAGAAATTAGAATTTTTTGGCTCTTGACATTCTGAAGGGCTTGGTATGGTGTGCACTTAGCTGGAATTAAACATCTATTAAATTGATCTTTTTAATCGTGAAGAACTAAGCCGAGAGACCTAGGCAGTGTCTGTCTATCTTGGATTCCTGTTAGCTACTTTTAGGCTGTTTCTTACTGTCTCCACCAGTTTTGTGGTTTGTCCTCTGAGGTGACTAATTTTTCCGTGACCTGGAATGTCCTATAATGGGAGCCAGACATACTTAACATTGTATGTTGCATTCGAATCTGTTTACCACACAAAAAATTTAGCTGTTACAGCATTAATGTTCTCTATTGAGTTAGTCCTTGAATTTTCTTGTGTTTTCTGAAGTGCATATGTGAAGTAGAATTGGAGAGAGTATGCTACATTATGAATTGGAAGTAGAAGACTTTTGAATTTGACGATTTTGTTCAAGAAAGAAATTCAAGGGTTACATTTTTGCCCCCTTCCCTTTTTCTCCAGTTTAAAAATTCTGATGTATATTGTAGGAGTTGCTTGTGAATATGTAGGAAATGTACTATTGCATACAACAAGTCATAAATCTGTTATAAAGCCTAAAATCACAACAGCTGTTGTAGTTGACCTCAATGTTCACTCTGTGTTTATTAAAACTTTTGGAGTTTTGTGTTTCCTAATTGTTCATCGCTAATGAGGTTCCCACATCTTATAGGGGTCACTTCCATGCCTGTATCAGGAGATATTCAAATGGAGTTTGATCATGCTGCTTGTCAGTGGGCTTTGAAATCTAATTAGGCAATTAAAGCTTAAATTCCACAGCTCAAAATAAACGCAGCTCCATCTTTTCTGAGAGCTATTTTCTAACAATGAAACCTGCTGAGTGCAGGCTAACTACAACAGGCGATGCACAGATTTTGTTCATCAAGAATAAAAGTGATGCTGAAGTATGCTCTTAGGGGCCATGTTTTGAAAAATTGGCATTTAGCAGTAAAATGTACAGTATATGCGCAGTGTATATGGAAGCTACCTATTTTGTGCAGACTGCCCTTTATACTTGCAGATGAGTTATTGTTTGTCATGAAGAATGCACCTACAAGTTTAAATGACTGTTTCACTTGCTCCAAGCAGGTCTTCAGAGAGGTTTGCTTCAGAAATTAACTACTTTAAATGAAACAATCTCTCTTTCAGAAATGTGAGTTGATTGTTACACCTTGACCTATAAATATCCAGAAACTTTTGCCTCTGATGATACTTCTTAGCATTTTTTTTCACAAGCTTACATAGGTGCTAGGACAAACACTGGTGTTTTGGCAAATGAAGTCTTTTAGGGTACATTAGCACTTGTGTGTATGGATTGCATGTATAAAAGCACCGTTGAACCTTTGCTTGTTGCTGACTATGGTCATAGGCAAGCTTTGCTTACAATGAGCCTAAAAATTCTTGCTTGTATTTTGTATGCGTCCAGAGACCTGTAGAGGAAAAGACGTGCCCTAAACACCGTGTTAGAGGAGTGGATCTATCTGTATCACAGTCCACTCAGACACGACTGCTCAGCAGTACTGGTATAGGGTTGCAAGCTATCTAAGCTGCCCTTGGGTGCTAGCTGTGTTTCCATGTGGCAGCACAAAGCTGGGCATCCTGTCCTGTTCAGAAGCAGTAGCCTCCGATACTTCCAAGCTGTTAATCAGACTAGCCATTGCAATGAAGTGATTTTTCAAATAGAAAGTTCCCCTCGGCCTTTTGAATTTAACGTAATCTCAAGGTGCACAGCATTAACATCAAAATGGAACTTGTGGAGTAAATAAGTAAGTATAGACTAGAGTTGTATTGGCCCTGGACAGATGACATTGTGCAAAGCTATGCCAGCCTGAATAACTGCATTATCTGAGAGAAAGTAAAGTTGTGGTTTCTTATATAGCTTCTACTTAAAGGTATTCCATGGATTTTAGTTTATATAAATGTGACCTAGCCTTTCTCATTCTGCCTAAGTGCTGTGCTAACGCGAGCAGACTTTCCCTTTTGGATGTGATAACTTTTAAGGAGAAACTCTTCATATTTCTGTACTGCCCTGCATCTTTTGACTATCTTTCTCTTTTCCATCCTGCTTTTCTTTGCTTTTTGTTTTCTGTGGTATGTCAAACTGTCATTGAATTACCTGGGATGTCAAAGAAGCTCTGCCTCTTGATTCCTTTTTAGCGTATGCTGGTCTAGTCTGAGAAATCAGCACTTAATCCCAAATCTCTGACCATTGACTGTCTTAAAGTATTAGATCATGTTGGACATAGTTGTGTTGATGACTGATTGGGAATTAATGCTTCTTCAGCCTTCAGCAAAATTGCCAAATAACAGAGAAAAACCTAGAGATGGTGCTTTAAATTGGTATTGATGTGATATTGAAAAAAATTCTGGAGCACTGAGATTATTTTTTGAGGCTCATCATTATGACCTAAAATCTGCAATATTGCAAAAAGATTATTTTTTCCTCTTCTTCGTAACGGCATCTACACAGATGATCTAATGCTGCTACTTAGCAAATATCCATCGCAGTAGGATGCTTCGATTTTAAATGTTTAAAAGTAGTTTTTAGATTAGTCCTTCTTACAGCATGAGTTTAGCATGTATGTGTTACTTTGGTTATTCTGATAGACTAAGTCAAGTATTTTGGTGATGGCATTCCTTAAGCTTCTTAAGAATGAGTGAGATGATGTTTACTAAATAGGATTTCACTACTTAAAGCCCACAGTGCACTCTAATCAAAGATACAGTTTCTTTTTATTCTGTGGTAAACTAAACAACTGTATTACTTTCTCCCCTTCTGAGAAAATTCAAACACACTTTTCTTTTTTTAAGTAGCTTTTCATATCTTATTGAAATTTTGGTTCCCTCTGAATTGACTACTGTGGAGATAAATTCTTAGCGTATCTTTTTTGCTTTGTTTAAAAGAGCTTAATGTATAGAAAAGAAAAGGAAGAAGGAAGTCCTGAGCTTTTGTGAAGACTCTTTCAGTAACTTTTAAATCCCTTTTCAAAATAAAGTCATAATATGCTAGTCATAAATTAAGAAAATGCCTGTTATTTATGAGACTGTATGTTTCAGTGTAGTTACACTTGAAAAATGTTTGCTGCATTAATATATTGTTGAAAATAAAATTAGTTTTCAGCTTTTTTAAGATCAACTCACTGACACCTATTGCTGCCAGTGCCAAGGGGTGTGTGTGTGTTTGTTCATTCAGCAGTTTCATCTCTTTGCCTTTTAGGACAGAGAATTACTGTCAGGCGTTATGCTCTCTGTTGGGTTTTGCCTGCAGGGCTCTGGCAGCTTGGGCTAGAGGTAAGACAAGGGGTAGCAGCACACTGCCACAGTGGTAGGCACTATTTCAAGAAAATCATAGAATCATAGAATGGTTTGGATTGGAAAGGTCCTTAAAGATCATCTAGTTCCAATTCCCCTGTCCTGGGCAGGGACACCTTCTACTAGACCGGTCACTCAAAGCCCCATCCAACCTGGCCTTGAACACTTCCAGGGATGCAACATCCACAACTTCTCTGGGCAGCCTGTTCCAGTGACTCACTACCCTCGCAGTGAAAAATTCATTCCTTATGTCTTAGAAATCTAAATCTATCCTCCTCCAGTTTAAAGCCATTACCCCTTGTCCTATCACTACACACCCTTATCAAAGGTCCCGCTCCAGCTTTCCTGTAGATCCCCTTTAGGTACTCTAAGGGTGCTCTAAGGTCTACCCAGAGCCTTCTCTTCTCCAGGCTGAACAGGATCTACTCTCTCAGCCTGTCCTAACAAGACAAGTGCTCCCTTCGTGGTCCTCCTCTGGACTCACTCCAACAGGTCCATGTCTTTCTTATATTAAGGTCTCCAGAGCTGGATGCAGTACTCCAGGTAGGTTCTGACGAGAGTGGAGTAGAGGGGGAGAATCACCTCTCTCGACCTGCTGGCCATGCATCTTTTGATGCAGCCCAGGATACCATTGGCTTTCTGGGCTTCAAGTGCATATTGCTGGCTCATGTTGAGCTTCTCATCAGCCAACCAGCCAACACCCCTAAGTCCTTCGCCTCTGGCTGCTCTCCATCCATTCTCTGTCCAGCCTGTATTTGTGCTTGGGATTGCCCCGACCTGTGTGCAGGACCTTGGACAAAGATACGATGGGCACAGGGTTTTTGATGTCTTCCTGTTGATTTTGGAAAATACTTACTGGAGAAGAATTTGCCAGGCCTTGCAGCTGACTGTTTATTCCCTGTTTTTGTTTCCATTGTTAAGTTTTTATCCTCTGCCAAGGTCTTAATATCCTAAAGGACAGATGAGATCCAGTTTTCTCTTTTCATCCCTCAGATGTTTTTCTTTCTGCATATCTTTTCCTTCCAGCTACTTTGGAAGATTTTCCCTGTACTAATTTCTAGCTGCTTCCCTGTGGCCTAAATATCTCCTGACTTCTCCCTCTTTATAGCCCAACCTAAACCTAATCTTAGCTTGCTTTCTCTCTTTTCCTATCTTAAGACATGTTTCAATGTATGTGTAAGTATTACTCAAGATTTCTGTCTATTAAGTAAAACTAAGCAAAACAAAATACTGGCCCCCTTGAAAGACTTCTCCATTATCCCAGTGGTCAAGTGCTAGCCTGTTTTTCATCTTCCTTTGCTTGTGATTTGTTTCAGTAGATCTATGGCAGATACCATAATGTGGGATTTTTTTTTTCCCCTACTATCTTGAAAATCTCTTCTAATACAGACACCATCCATGCCATAGCTTCTTCTAAGGAGTGTCGGTTAATAGTGCCAGAAGTCTTTCAGTTGCTTACTGTTCTGCTTTTTGCTGCTGTCATTACTTTTTTGGAATTCATTCTAATATGTTTGTATGCAATATTTTTTATTTTTCCTCCATTTTTAAAAATGTCATTGAATATTCACTGAATATTTACATTTTCTTTATATTTAATAATTATACCTGTTTTTTTCCTCCAAAATAAAATGGGTTAGATGTAGCCACAGGTCTGAGAAATTACACAAGTAGCATTGGACAGAAATGTTTCACTGGCGAAAACCCTTTTCAGGTAGTCCATTTTCAATACAGACTGGTCCCCTCTGCCACCTTCCTGACAGCAAGGTCAAGCAAAGCCATAGCTGTGGTGATGGTGCTGCCAGATGAATAGTTTGCAGTACCTTACTCCAGAGAAGAGGTAGCACAGCTCCACGAGGAGCCCCAATGCTATTTATCCAGTCTGAAGAGTTTTATGATAGACTTCAGAGGGAAGAAGAAAAGAAGGAGGGATAAGAGGGAGGGACTGTACTGTTCTTTAACATAAAAATTTAAAAATTCCTTGCTTATGTGCTAAATGGCATGAAGGCAACTGGTGAAACAGGAGCCACGCTTACTATCTAGCAGTCATAGATTGCCGTAGGAACCATAAGTGTATCATCTCTTCTTTTAATTTTAATTGCCATTCATCCTGTTGAATGAACAGTGAGTATCAGAAACCACAAACGTATTACTTCAGTGTAACTGTAAATATTGTGACCTTGAAAAATACTTCCTTTTTTTTTCCCCAGTCTTTTCATATTTTTCTTAATGTTGACCTTAGGACCATCAGGGCATATACACAAAATCAAAGGGGGAACCACTGAAATCGTTCTGCCTATTGCTGCCATCTCCCGGCTGGAACCGACCCCACATATGGACAGGTTGCTTTTCCTTCTGTAGTGAGAGAAAGCTCAGACAGTACAGACCCATGTGTTTGAGGAACTAAAGGCTGTACAGTATTTCCATACCATATGTATGTGGGCAGTTGGTGATGATGGTGTAAGTACAGCCACAGATAGTTAAATTACATTGCTTTACATACAGATGGCACAATCTTGTATTTTATTAAATATCCAAATGAAAAAAAAAAAAAAAAGCCAGATCCTTCCAGTTTGTTTGCATTGTAGTCCTTTATCTGAACATAAGTACTGATCTAACAAAATGCTGTCTGCACCCTTTTTAATTTCTGTAGTTCACATTCCCACCAACAAACTTTTCCAATTCATTCTGCAGAGAAGGTCATCTTTATCAAATATATGTTTCTAGAATAAATATATATAACCTTCTGTATATTTATAACTGGCATGTAGGAGTGTTTTTTTGAACAAAATCTTGTTGAGGCAGATGTCTGGAACTTTCTTTAGTTTCATGTCAAAGACACATGGCTCATATCTCGTCTAAATTTGCTTTATTCAATTTACATCAAGTAAGGATCTGGTCAGAAGTGGTTAGTTGCTAGAACTCACAGTGCCATTACTCTGGGAAATTTCTGGTGGATGTTAGTCACGGGATCACTGTGGTGATTTAAGGCAGCCAGATATATATTACAGAATAAACTACAAATTAATTTCCAAACTGTCAGTGTTGCTTTAAAAAGAAATTAAGATATATATTATTTAAGGGTTGTACCAGGGAGTGTTTAATATTAAACTCCAGTAATGCTTATGACAGTAAAAATGGTAAGAGCAAATTACAAGTCACTTGTAACACGTTAAAATCATGAAGTAGCCTGTACATTACTGTTGCTCTCTCTTTGTCATTTATCCCTCTTTTGCACAAAATGACGGAGTTTTCTCTAGTGTGTCCCAAGAATGCAAATTACTTTGTACTCACTGTCAGGTGCCCTAGTATTTGGAGACTCTGGAAGCACTTTGTGCATGACTTTTTGGATAAATTCCAGTGTCCAGTTAAGTTCCAGTGTAAGATGCTGTTTATGGTTGGTGATTGCTAAACCAAAACTACTAGGAAGTGATATTTTACTGAGACTAAAAGCTGGTTTTTTTAATACTATGAAGATGTCATTGTTTCAAAAGTTGAGGAGCATGCTCTGGGCTGTGCTTGCAAGCAGGCAGCTGAGAAGTCCATTCTGCCTTTGTAAGACTCCTTTCTGTAAACAACTCATGTGGTGATTTCATAGTTTTATCAACTACCTTGTTATAAGCATAATATTTGGTTCTCGTTTGGCATAAATATTTATGAACATAATTGCTTTGAAAGTGATTATTAAACAGGTTTTTTACTACTTTTGAGCAGTGTTCTAAGTCAAGAGTGCTATGAATTGAATGTCATGCCAAAACCGGAGGACAGTAATTATGGGTACTCTGTGTGAAGTGCTGATAAGTTTTTTTCCCTAGCTGTGGTTATGTGAGTAAGAAAAATGAAGAAAACACCATATTTGTTAAGTATTTCAGGATTCAGGTGTTTTATTTTGGCAGCAGGATGGTTTCTATACTTTCCTGATAATTCTATTGAATAGAAAATTCCCAGATACTATGGAAGACTCTTTTTCAGGCCTGTGAAATTGTGGTTATGATAGGCAATGAACTGCATATTCATGTTTTGTTTTGTTTTGTAGGGGTTTAGCTATTTTTCTTTTTGGAAATAAAGGTGGAAGTGTTAATCCTGATTTGTAAAACGTAGCAGTGCTATAAAATTAAGACAAATTAATAACATCTAGTGGTACAAGCTGAGAACTGAAGCAAAAAATGTCACTTAATGCCTTGTACTGAATTTGTCACAGTGAGGTGACAGATCTAATAGTGTTGCTAGAACTGCAGATTATTGCCTTTGTTATCATAAAGTAAGGGAATATTGAGGTAGATCTTCCTCATGCTTACCAGGATGTCTTAATTTCTTGATCTGCTTAGCTGTTGCTTTGGCTTGACAGGCTCGTTGAGTCTTTCTGCTGTGTTTTTGCCTTCTCATTTCTTATGAGGCTGCTGTGAATGCATTGGGAGAAGGCTGCTACCTTGTGAGACTAATCGTACCCAGCTGCTCTCTTGCCTTGACCTGTGGTTGAGGAACACCGGGGCTGATCAATGGAGATAACACTAGTTAAATTTTGTCATGTTTTCAAAAGCAGTTTGAATGGAGCCGGTTCGGAGTAGGTGACCGACTGCCTGACCTCTCATCCCGTAGAACCCAGCCTGTTGGGGACAGCAGCTTCATCCTGCTGCCAAAACTGATGGGGGACAGCAAGCCCATGCCCCAGTGCCCTTCAGTCACCCTGCTTCCCAGGCTGGCTGGTTAAGCGGGAACAGCAGCCGTGAGGGAGAAGAATGAAAAAACCCCAACCCTCTTCTGAAATTATAGCACAAAGAAGTGGCTGTACTGGGCAGCACACTTAAAGATCTGCATGCAGTCTGTGGGAAGCCTTTGGGAAGGGTGCACGCAGTGCAAAGCTCTCCATAACCATACCGACACTACACTCCGAATAGAAATGTCTTGTCATTACATAGCTGCATGACTGTTTCTGCCTTACAGGTCCCTCTGCTGGCCTTATTACTCGACCGAATATTTTCAAATAAAGTTCCAGTTTGTCCTTCTGTGTATTATCATCATTTAGTGCTGCAGGTGTGGTGGGAACAAACCCCACATTGCAGCTTCCCAGTCTGTTCTCCAGGTTCGGGTCCCTGGTAGTGCTGCAGAGCCTTTCGGAACTGGGGAGGAAAGAGCAGGTCGGAACCGGCCACAGTGGTTGAAGGATGGAGGTAACTGAGTGAAACACACAAGGCTTTATCTAGGCACTTCTGTATATTAGGCCAGGAAGAAGATAGTTTTCTGAAAGCAGTCCAAATGAGTTTTGCTACTATTTAGAAAAAAAAAAGTAAAATACATTGGAGTTGTTTATTATAGCTTAAGCTTATTGTGTTTGCCAAACATATCTATATGAATGCGCAGACAATGTGTGTGACAGAGAGGGATGGGAATATTCTTTTTGACTAATTAAATTCTGAAGAAAAAATGTGGTACACAATCTGTAGTGCTTCTGGTAGGTTTTGGGTGAGATTTTGGGGTTGGTTTTTTTCTTTTTTACTTTCTCTATTCTCTTCCTATATTGATGATTATTTATTGTCTTTGCATCTCAGTTCAGGAGTCGTAATGCTGGTTATTTAGGTTTTTTTTTCCAAGTTTATATTCAAAGTGAGTGTCATAAATTCTGTAATCTTCAGTTTATGGATTTTTGTTTACTCTTTTTCACCATCAACCTGGATTGCATTCGTCTTTTCTACAGCTGAACAAGCAGAAGGCCATATCCATCAAAGACATAGTCTTGAACCATGTGAGCTCATATAAACTATATCCCTAATCATTCTGAATTAAAATTCACTTGTACTTACAGGGAAGAAGTCAGCTCAGATTTTGTGCTCATCTAGGTTAGTTTATTAGTTACCTAAATCCAGCTTATATGAGAATGAACATAGCAAACTAAAGTTTGCTTTAGTTTGCTAAAGAACAAGAACAAGAAACTCCTCCCAGAAATAATGGTGCTGGGTTTTTGTTTGTTAGAGTTTTGTTTTGTTTGTTTGGGGGTTTTTTTTGGTTTTGTTTTAAATCTTTCTATAAAATTGGAGTGAGGGAATTCTGTCAGATTTATCTTCAAATAAGAGCATTGGGAAAAATTTGGTACTCAGTCCCACTACTTTTGCCTTAGAAAACCTTTTGCGTGTCTGTGGCTCTTTTCATTTTTATCAGTAAAACCACCATCTGAGCTGATTCATATAGACTGCTGCAAATACATTTCAGTTGCCAAATTCTGATTAAAACCCACTCATGCCTGAAGCTAGCTTGAGATTTTCAGGTTATCAGATATCCTTGTGCTTTCCATTGTGCTAAAACAGATTTTTTTATCAAGTCTGCTTTCAATCTAATTTAAAGGAAATTATGTAGAGAGAAAGGAGAAAAGTAGAAAGAAAAAAGCCTATGACATTCAGTTTTGACACTGGGTTTTGACTGAGCAAAGCAGGTTTTAGTGATGTAATGAAAGGTCATATTTTGCATACACTGTTTATTTATCTAATAAAATAGAAAAAACATGGCCTTGTGTTTAAATCCAAAAGTTACGTTTGCATTCACAAGAATGCTGCAGTGCAGTAGGATCTCAGACAAGCCATTTTACCTCTTCATACCAAATCCCCCAGGATCCTGCATCACACCCTGGTTTGTGCTCCCCTCTTTTGTTCTGCTTGCAGAGAGGATCTGGTCCCTTCCCTATAAGCTGCTCACTGTCTGCTGCTCCTCTAAACCAAAGTGTTGTGCAAGGGAGCACTGATAGTCCTGCAATACAGTGTGGATTGCCAAACTTCAAAGTGGAATTAAATCCCATGCACAAAAGAAACCTGGATATACTTTATTCCAGCCTTGTTTCACAGCTGTATTTTCATAAGAAAGCTGAATTCTCATCGGTTAGCATGAGCATTCAAATACATTGGTTTTCAAATTAACGCTGCACTAACCTTAGTGGTACTTTGTGCAGTTTATGCACTTTCATCTAGGTAATTATGTAGCATATTCAATATTTAATTTTACAGCATCATTATGTAGGAATAGTAAATAATATTTCTTTCTTAATAGAGATTTTTGTCAGTTTGAAAAGAAGCTAGAATTAAACATTTAAAGCAGCCTTTTATTTCTAATTCCTAGATAATTTTATTCTACTACTTAACCTATTAATATTTTCTATTATTTATATTATATTGCCATGAATATTCTGGCTATATAAGAAACACACTTTAATCAAAAATATTATATGTTTATTACACATCAATAGAATTTATTATTACAATTAATGGATTTTTTTTCTGTTCCTTCCTGTCTAGATCGTCAAAATCTCTTCGTTTAGGAGGTTGTTTAAAATCTTTCAGATGTCATAAAATGATGTTACAGTTAGCTAGGGCGCTGCACCGTGTCCCTGCAGTACACTACAGTACAAATAACAGAAAAATAAAAGAATAGTTGTTTTGTGTGCATACACTCAATTTTTGTGTGGTGTCTTGAAATGCAAAAAACTCACCCCCCTACCAGACCTGTCCCCAAACCCTCCCAACCCAATGTGCTATTTTTCTAGATGCATGGGTCACAAGATACTGACTTACAGGATGTATTGTAAAATTAAAGTTCAAAGACGACAGATTATTTCAATATGATTGTTTGTTCTATACTTCCCCCATTAAGATAAAGTATTTCTTAACTTCTTAACAATGCCCTCTAAGGAGAGAAACTATTGCCATTTTTAAGGTCTGGTAAATAATCGTTCTGATAACAGTTGTATCTGATTAATATTATTCCATATATTAAAATATTATTATGCAAATATATCTATATATTTGGTACTTGCAAGTTTCTGGTAAAGAATAAATAGCTGGTTTTATCGTGTTCTGTGTATAGACTGACTCTGTAATTGGCATCTGAGCCTGACTTTAAATGAAATACTAAGTAGACTATAGAAGCTGTGGCAGGCAAAAATTGATTGATCTATGTCCTCTTCTTATGAAATAAGATCAAAAGCTCACATGCTTCCTGAATTGGACTTATAGTTTGGATGACTTCTTTTTTATTATTATACCATAAGTGTCTTATGAGGAGTTTCTTACTGTATAGTAAGAACTTTCTCACTATATAGTCCATATTTATGGTCTATGATATTTAAAAAAAATAATTCTTACTTCACACTTCTTAAAGTCCCTTCCACTTCTCAAGGATTAAAAAAAAAAATCTTTATGGGTAGAGTCACTTTGAATTTCTTCTCTACTTAAAACAGTAGAGAGACGCCCTGCTGGCAGCGGTGAGCTGAGCGTAGTCTGTTGCGGTAAAGATAAACTGCATAGGTTTCCCAGCAATGAAGGTCAAAGGACACATGCACAGCTATTTATTTGCTTTTAAAACAGAAGGAATATGATTTATGCAGGATATTAGCTAATGTCATAGTGTTGAGCTTTGCAGGTGCGGCCATGGGAGCCTGACCCCCCACTAATCCCCCTAAGTGCAGCAGGCATGTGTGCAATAGCTTTGTTGTCGCCGTGCTGCTCCTTGACTCGCTTTGTGCAGCGGCCTGAGAGGAAGGTGAGACTGCCTTTCCACGGACAGGTTTCCAGACTTTTGGTTAGATTTGAATTAAGCAAGTTCTAGACATTTGGGCAATGTGTTTGGACAGAATTACAATACCTGGAGTTGCTTTTATTCTTATTAGACCTGTTAGCTTGCTTGGGTTTGATGCTGGGTTTACTTAATTTTAAACTTAATTAAACTTTTGCTGGAAGTACTGCCTAGCCTCTCACCCATGTGCCCATGCAAAGCGTGCTGAGCACCCGGAACAGAAGTGGTCGACTCTGCAAGGGATTCGTTCAAATGGGCCAGGCTCCATCCACAGGCGCTCTTCAGGGACGTGGGCCAGTGCTGGCCTTTCCGAGATCTGACTGTCATTGTTAGAGGCTCTAATAATGCATCTTCCTAGTTTCTTTTAATGGTGCATTGTTGCCCTGTCTTACGTGCATTCTGTAAGAGGCAAAATATGGGTGACCTCCCCAGTAAAGGCAATGGAAAGAGACACACTGATTTTTAGGCCTTGTTCCCTTGTTTTGCGTATGTGTAGAGAGTTGAAGTGTTTTCTGACAGATTACAAACAGCAATCTTATTGCTTCTCTTTCTTGCTATTTTTTCTTATGTTACTGTTTAGCTTAATTTGAGGTAGTGAGCTTATTCCTTGTGTGCTAGCAGTGTGTAAGCTCCAGCTGAGATGTAACTAGGTAACAGCCTTTAGAGTAGGATTTACAACAAAGTCACTAATTTCTTTACTTGATGTTATTTGATAGTTTCCAAACACAAATGCAGGCTGTAATTGTAAAAAAAAAATTAAAATAAATAAATAATGGTGTTCTACACTATTCGGAATAATAATAAGAACAAAAAGCCTAGAAGTGATGAAGTGCATAAATATGACAGATTGATTGTACTTGAAGAAAAAAATAATTAGTGATGTTTCACATCAGAATTTGGCTGTGAGATTATTAACTGTAACAATGTGGACATTTTCTCACACAAAATTAGGAGATTGTGGCAATTTAAGAACAAATGCACGTGGAATTTCTGCTCTTAGGATGAAGAAAAGGAGGGCTTATTATACTTGTTACCTTTTCCACATGGGCAAAAAAAAAAAAGAGTCTCTTCCCCAAAATTGTATTATTGGTATGTCTAGTTATATCAGAATCATATCATTCTTCTCCCTTAGCAGGATATAAGAGAGGGATGTTTATAGGGTATGTTAAAAAATAGGTTTTGTAGAAACCCCTAGAGGGAGCCAGAAGTCTTCCTTACAGCTGCACTGGCAAACTTTTACACGGAGCTGAAACTGTTTCCTTTTTTTTTTTTTTTTTTCCTTCTCATACGGTATTTATTCCTACTTTTTTAGCTTGAGGTTTAGACGTATTGTCATCTGTACTACTCAGAAATGTATTTCACGATTTACATGTTGAACTTCATGGCGATTGACTGTGATGTTTCAAGGCGGGGAGCGCACAGTGACGATATGAGGTGGCTGATGGAGAGGGCTGTGTGTCCTGCTACATTGGCACAGCATTTTGGGAGGAGATGTGTGCGTGTGACTGCGTGTGCACACACTGCTTTGGGCAGTGCTCAGGGGAATGAGGAGATGTTCCCCCCCCAACACCCCCAATTCACCTCTGTTTCGGTTTTGAAATTCATTAACAGTTTACTTGATGCCTTACTGCTTTTTGAAAACTAAAGATATTACAATTTGTGGATGTTTATATTTTCTGTTTAGTCCAGCAACTGGGGAGAAATCCTAGTTTTCACCTTTTTTCCTCTCTCTATAAGTATAAGCAGAAGATATGAAAGCAGTTTTATCCTTTGCTGCACCCTTCCTCTTCTAGTCTTAGCACCCGAATGCAAGCAACCTGTTCATACGCCCATTGCTTCGTAAGTGCCAACATTTTATCCCACGAGCAAGTTTGTTGACAACTTCACTATAAAATGTATCTCCTTCTGGGAATGTCATGCTACGCACTCAGCAAAATGTCTCCCAATACCTTAGCGAATCGGCAAGATATTTTAAGGAATGCTTTATTTCTATGAACTAAATACCCTGATGGTGATTTGATTTGTCACAGCATATAGGGTTTCTCCTGTAGCCGTACTGACCTTCATATGCTATTATGTGGCAAACCAACTCTTTACGTAATCAAATCAGGAAAAGAATGCTTAATTAACAATAAATAATCCCATTTAAAAAAAAAAAACCCAACAAGTAACTAATTTTGTGCACCATCATTAAAGGTTACTTTTTAAAAATTCTGATGGTTTAGCATTTTGACCTATGGTTTGAAAACACAGCAGAACACAGAACTATTTTTAATCGAAAGGCTATCAAACAGCTTTCAGCAGGATACCACATTTACGAGTGGACTTGGATCTCGTAACTCCTGAGTACCACAGAAATGAGCAGGTTATGAAAGGCTTTTCTCCTGAGAAAAATATATGTGCTATTTAGCCATAAATCATGACATACTCTCATTATACTACAAAGAATTAAAGAATGCTAAGTAAATTACTTTTTCCCTCCTCCTGTGTGCTCCTGAGTTATGTTGTAAATGCTGAATTCTGTTGTTGAGTGATACAAAAGCTACTGTCGCAACCTTTAATTCCCTGGGTGCAAGTTAACCCTTTGTAGTGTAATTGAAGGAAATCGATTACATTATTTGCTGTATCTTGGGTATTGAGAGCACGAGAGCAGGAGGGAGCGCAGAACCAGCCACCACTCTGAGCTGCCATTGTGTAAAGGCTCAGGTCAGCGAAGATTTAAGTAATTATTTAGTTTATGAACTGCCTTGCACTTCTTTTAGTATTCTTCTAATTATCTTTGTATGTTTTTCGTAACATTATACAGGGTGCTTCTGTCCTATGCGAAGTAAAATATCCATGATGTAAAAGAGGAAAAGTGATCCTAGCAGTTACCATTAGTGCTATGATACAGTTAACATGTAGAAGTGAGCCAAAGCAATATGAATTCAGTTGTATTTAATTGAATTAAGTGTAAACTTTATAATGGTTTTCAATATGGGAGAACTGTTATTAATAATCTGGGTAACTGAAGTTCTCTCTCTTGCATAAATTTCTTCAAATATTTGGTATCAGCTCTGAATAAATACTACCGTGTTTTAGTGGTTCTGCTCTTCAGCAAACAAACTTTTAACATTTGATGTGGATGGTAGTGGGGAAATAGTTGAATTTGGAGTGCAGAAATATGTTAGTCTGTTTCCAAATATATAAATTATACTTTTACCTTGAAACTACTGTATAAATGTGTGTCTTATGAAGTCAGATTAAAAACTACTGGATAGTGAAAAAAAACCCCAACACACAAAACCAAATGAGAACAAAATATTGTCATTTATAAAGTATGCTTCTTATAGCAGCATTTCTGAGTTTCATGTGCGAAACACCTTCTCTTGACCTTGAATTGACCTCAAAGTTTATGAGCTAAAGGTAACAATTATGCAACAACTAAAATATGCAGACGGGATTTTACTGCCTAAAAAGAACTGCTATCGTGTGTTTTCTTTGAATTAACACACTTTGCTGTTTATGAAACCTAACTTTGTGCTGTTGGAAAGCAGGGGGAAAGGAGTGCCGGTAGCTAGCGTGCAGAAATCTCAGAACAAAGTGGGGGGCGAGCGTAGGAGGGTGGCGGATGCATCGTGTTAGGTCAGTTCTGCAGGAGGAGTTACCAGCTCTTTCTTTGTGCTGTTTCTGAACGAACGAAGTTTGCCCAGTCTCCAGACAGAGATTTAATGCTGAGAAAGCTCAGTTGCAATATAAACTTCCAAGGAGGGTGAAATGAACCTTTGTTTTCTAAAGCACTTGCTCAAATAAAGTGGCCTTGTCATAGACTTGGTTTTAATAATTTTTATCATGTGTTACAGTCTCTACAAGGTGTCATCAAATTTTTAACCTTCCAGTTGTGGTTCATTCATGAGACAGTAAGGTGACTGCATTGCATTTACTGTACATTACAGCTCTTTTCCTGAAGATAGAAATTAAATGTGAGAAATAATGTGTTTAGACTGTAATTTGGACAGTGATCACAGGTATGCCTTGTAATTTAAGCTGGTATCTCAATTTCTCATCCTTCTGTAAACAAGATTGTCAGTTTAACAAAAAAACCCAACACCCCTCCCCCAAATCTATTGCATTGTTCTTCTGTTTCACTGGATGATGCAATAGAAAATAAATTCCAGTGCATAATGACATTTTGAAAGTAAAGGCAGCTAGATATACATATGTGGTTTTTAAAAAATACTTTTTTGTTGTTCATACTTCCTAGTGACATGGAATCTCAAAGCAAATCAGGCAGTTCGTGACATGCATGCAGGTCACTGATTTTGGCAATAAACGAAGAATCCCTTAGATCCTGTTCTACTCTTTGCATTGGCCCGAACCACCTACTTTTTTGTGAGAGCAATGTCAAAGATGTAGTTTCAATTTTCCCACTCTTTTTCATACTCTAAGACCTTGGAAAAAGTCACACAGTATCTACGTCAGGTGCACAGTGATATTTATATCTACTTATCTCACAGATGTGTTTAGGGAAGATGCTGATATTTGGAGAGTATTTTTAAGATAAAAAAGGCTAGAAGCTTAAGGTCTGTTCCTTTCAGGCAAAATCAAATGTACTATCTATTGTGCTGTCCTATCTCTAGAACAAGGACTGAGAAAACTAATGAAATTCCAAGGTATTGCTTTGAACAGCAGGCATTAGGTTGCTCTGTCTTTCCCAAACAGATGTTTTAGCTGTTGAAGAAACAGACCAAATGCACATACCCCAACTCTGAAAACATTTAAATCTAAATGTTTAAATGCATGGACATATTTTCTTTGTATGAAAACTGCATCATTAAAATATTAGCTAATGATAAAATTATTCTTTGAATGCTTTTTCACAACATAGACATAATGAATATGAATATCACGTGAAAATAGGGCACATTTTCCTTTGAGAACTAATCATTATAGATGCTATGAACTGTCTTTGGCATAATACACATCCTGGGTAAAAGCATCAGAAAATGGTTTCTTTCATATTTATGCTTTAATGGAGAGGTTTCCAATGGCTGCAAAATAGTCTAAGTAATAATGAAACCCTGTCATGTTATATTTTCTCCAAAATTAGGTGTGAATGCTATTCTTCTTTTGGAAATTATAGTAAAATTAGTCCCTTTGCCTAGCTGGCTTCCCTGGGAACTACAGAGGGTTTTTTTTTAGGCAGAGTAAAATTGATACCTTCAGTACTGCTGATGTGAAATATGATTTGCCCTTCTTGCTACCTTAAAAAATTGTTACACTGCTGTTCTAGGCTTCATGGACCTTAAGGTAAATTATGCCATCTCAGATATGATTATTTTTTACAATTTCTATGAAAATAGGTAGTTATCTATGCATGAAAGAACTTCCAATGGGAAAAAAAGAGAAGCTTTTTCCCCGAGGCTCATGTTGCATTATATTCTAATGAGCTGAGAGACCATCACTGACCTTTGCAAGTTTTTAAAGAGTCCTCACAGTACAACAGGTATGCTTTCAGTCAACATATATGTGTCAATTTTGCTGTAGTGGAGTACCTAGAAAATAGGTTTTTTTTAATATGTAATATGTATCTAAATGCTGTGGTGATTCCTGGCATGGTTTTCATGGCTTTCATGGTTTTCAATCTCCAATTTGGAAGATCCAATAGGAGACTTTCCTCCAGAGCTTCAGAAGGTGCTCTACAGTGGATACAATAAGGAAACTTTTTATTGCAAAAAAAAACTTAACTAACCCAAAACAAAACTTCAATTGGGAAGGTTTATGTAGCATAGAGGAGAGCTGGCACAGCCTGGAGCATTCAGTGGCCCATCTTTCCATGACTCAGCTTTGGCCCTGGTTACATCTGGGGCTGACACCAGAGTGTCCAGCTGTGCAACTACTTGACAGTTTGAGGCTGAATCTCTGTCTTGTTTTCCTTTTAAATGAATCCATTTCATCCTGGAACAAAGTGGGAAATTTTTTGAAGTCTTAATTAGTTGTCAGTATGGAAAAAAAAAATATTTTTCCCTAGGAGAAGTTCTGCAAGGCTCTTCTTGTGTGGAAAAGAACTGTCTTTCAGAGAGGACCCCAGAGCCCTTTGCTCAGCAATATCTGGTAGGCTTCAGTAAGGTTCAGAAGCCTTTCTGTTGAGTCTTGGTTCTATAATGCGTCACTCATGCCATTTAAGGCAGTCACAGAAATTAAGAGTACACTGCATGTATATGATATTTCTTTTTCTTAAATCTTTAGTTCGCTTACCGTATTGGCTCTCCAGAACACATCACATTTTTTTGAAGTTGAGAGTGGGAGACTTAGACATGGTGTCAGTATGTTGTACTGAGTTTTATTAATATTACAAAGTTGACGTATGACTTGGACTAATATTTTAGTACTATCTACAGTGAAATGCAGAGATCAGGAGTTAGAGATGTTGCGTGTATACTTTCCATGTGAATGCTGCAGCCTTGACTTCACAAGGTCAGAAAATCTTTGCTCGTCCTGGGGGTAACTCTGTCAGTTTTCTGAGCCTAATGATAATGAAACACAACCTGTGATTCCTTATTCAGAGCACTGCCTTTTAGAGGAAGGTGCTAGGCAGTAGGATTTAAGGTAATGAATGGTATATGAAAAAGATACCATGATCTGAATGAAGCATAGTCTTGCAAGGCATCACCTACTTCAAGGTCAATTGTAGAGGTGTACGCTTTTCCTGGATGGGAAAGGCAAGAAGGTGCATGTCAAGACACCATGGGATAAGAACTTGTGCATAGGTGAATAACATGTAGTAGCTGTTGGATTTTCCTCTCGTGCTCTGTGTTTTTCACAGTAATGTTTTCATCTGCCAAGGAGCAATAATCTCCATGCTTAAAATGGCATTTATGATGATGAATATACTTGAGAGAGATTTTTTTTTCCTGTATATGTCAACTTGTTTTCTCAGCTTCACATATGATATGACCTTAGTTTCTACTGCATATTAATATCACCATATGCGAGAAGTAAAATGCAGAGAGGGGATAAGTGCCTTTTCCAAGACCACACAACTAGGTAGTAGCAGAACTAGAATGAAACCACAAGAATTCCTGGCTCCTTATTGGATTTTTAAGGCATTTTGGAGGCCCTCATCCGGATATGAAAATAGTTTTGGTAAAAAAGTAAATTTTAAACATGTCTGAAGGGTGATTTACGTGAAGCTGTGTTCTGTCGTAGAGTTTAAACAGGTGTTTGATGGCACTGTCTACCTGATGGCATTCTTCTCATTGATTTTTCCAGCCATTTGGTGGTGCCGTGCTTCTGTTAATAAAGAAAAGCTAAGGTAAAGAGGTCAACGGTAGCTACAGCAGATGGTTAAACCACATATCTTGTCCTTAGTAGCATTCTCACAATTTGATCCTTTAACTGAGCAACTGTGAAAGCACAAAAAAACCAACAGTATGCAGTCCAGTGGTACCGGGTAGGTGGTGTAGATAAGAAGTTGTTTTGTAGCTAAATTCAGCAACTGATGGGCATTGCCTCTCAGGGGCAGAACTGAACATAGATGTTTCTATGGATACAGTTGCTCTTTGAGACAAAAGATGATAAAAACAATTTATTGAAAAGTTTGTGTCAATTCGTATCTCCTTGAATGGGAATAGTAGATTTGGAGGGGTGAGTAGTGGAAGTAAATACTCAGCATCATATACTTTCAGAATAGTATTTATAGTGTCTTTAAAAGCCTGTTTATCTTTCACCTGAAACATTTGCATTCGTTTACATTAATACAAAATAATATAAAAGTGAATGACTGTCTTTTACATTCACTCTCAAATGGTGTAAATGACAAACTAAGAAGAATTAGCCTTGTTACTGCTTTCTTTTCGGTAATTTCTTGTAGCAGTGGTATATGATACAGACCCCCCCTAATTAAGAGCAAATAAATACAGAGAGAATGGAATTGATGGCATCATTTAAACTACTCATGATTTGGAGAGCAGATTGTTCATAACCTAACGGAAAGTTTAACAAGCCGACCTCTTTCTCGGTCTGCTGCACAAGTGGCCTGGGAACTGGTGAGCTGTCATGACAGAAACTGGCCCTGTTGAATGCTTGGCCAGTATTCATTGAATATTGAATTTATGCCATACAGCTACCTTTTTTTTTTTTTTTTGTAACAACAGCAAATTTAAACTATGTCTTTAAGTTCAAGATGCTCAAGCATGAGATTCCTCCTGCTGCACCTTTTGCAAACTCTTAACTAAGATTCCTTTGAACCGGGAAAAGGAAATCTCATGTTGTTTCTGGCCTGACCTACCTGGCAGCAATCAAAACGAGGGCAGAGAACTCAACATTTATAATAATAGATGGGTTTTAAGTAGTTGATACATACTTTTTGCTTTTCAGCTGAGTTTTTTTTTGTTAATAGAGCAAAAGAATTTACTCAAGCTACTAAAAACAATACTGCCCCCAGGATTTTTAGTTATCTGTATTTCACATGGGCATTTTAATGTGCCGTTTCATTTGTGCCAGTCCTTTACTGGGAGAACTCCTAGCCAACTTTTCTTTATTCTTGAAAAACTGATTCCCCTCCCCAGCTGCTTTGGTCTGCGTGCAAATGCTAACTCAGCGCTGGCAGGCTCCCCTTAGCAGGAATGCATTCCTTCCTTTGCAGGATTCGACACCAGGAGAGCAACTGGCGCTCCGGGCAAGTCCCGGAGGATCGATAGCTCTTTCAGTGGGATGCACTTTGATGATGAGAAAGTAATCTGCTTTGTTAAGCTGTCCGGATGATCAGGTCAAAGTCTGGACTGCACGGCCCACTGTTCACCAGGCCAAATACCTGTTTCTCAAGACCCTGACCAACAAAATGGGAGGATTTTTCCTATCAGAAAAAGAAAAATATTGTGTGTTACAGAAAAGTATAGATAATTTGGTATTGATATGCATAAACCTGAGCTTTATCAATCTCTCTTCAGGAATTGCTTTTTTTTTTTTTTTTGTGAGAAGTGCTGATCTTTTACAGTTTTGAGATTTTGTGTTTTTTTCCTTTTGAAAACACCAACAGGAAATACTGTAAACCTAATACTGAAGATAAGGAACTATATATTAATTGAAATGACAAAGAGTTTACTTTCATGAATTTGGGAAGTTTTTATCTAGTTTAATCTAGAAATGAAAGGAAATTATAGGAATTATACAGAACTGCTGTAGCTAAATTGTCAGTTGTTCCAATCACTTAATCTTAGAAAAAGAAAATTCTGCATGTCCTTGACATAATACCAAAGTATGCCTCCGAAATGTTTTTTCTGTCACTTCTTTTTTTAATTGGAATGCCAAGTCAAGAGTCCGTATGACTGGAACAAACTGTTTCAGTATAATCACATTGCAAGCTATATTTATCAGCTTTTTTGACTGTTGAGATTTTATAGCGACCAAAGTTTCCCTGCCCAGAATCCTAACACATACTCAGAATATGTATGATACAACTGAAGAGTTTAAATTTGTGTTGTAATTTTTTTTTTTTTTTTAAAAAAAGAAGACACAAAACCTGTAATAAGGTTGCGACTCTGCTTCTGAACTTCCTATGAAACAGTAAAAATAAAAATGATCTTGAGGGTAAGCATAAGGACCTAGATCTTCCTTCACCACTCAGCCAGAGCAAGGTATACATTTTTTTTGCTTGCTTTTCTCCTTGTGCCACCTTGTCTGTCCAACTGTCTGAATTTAAGTACCTTCTTGGAAAGCAGAAGTTACACTTGGGGCCTCCTCCAGCTAGGAAGCAAACTGGATCTAGGTCTCCCACTTCCTGCCAAACTGGGCTTTCAGGGGAGAGCTGTCTGGGATCTTGAAACACTACTACTTTTCTGGGACATCTATGCTAAAGCTGTTACGACTGCATTTGGAGAGAAGCCTAATTTTTTTTTGGTACATATTAGTTATGTATAGAGAACAGCTAGAGACAGGGGATTGGGGTGCTGCTCTGCCTAATTTCTAGGCTAGTCAGGGGTCAGGTTCAACCGAAGTGCTGCATAGCTGGGACCAAAGAAGTTGTGGTAGATTTGGAGTTGGAAAAGCTTTAGTTTTTTATATTCTGGTTTGGATCTGGTCTGTGATATGACTAAGTATTAGATTCACTGTGTTGTGCAGGTGAATTACTCATGCAAGTATTTCCTGAACTACAGTGTACTCCCTTAACTCTTGAAGTAGCTGGTGTGTCAAGCTTGGCATGAGTGGCTGTGATTGCTGACTCTTCATGACATGACCTAATGACCTTTGCAATGATATCACCTACAGGAGCTGTGACTACTGAGGTCAGAAATTGTGCTCTTCCACTGGAGTGGCTTTTTGAAGCAAACATGAAAATGTGTTACATGCTTACTGTAACTTTGACTAATACTAACATTTGGAATACTTTTGTTCCATTTATAATTTTCTATGGATTCATAGAGTATAAGACAAGAAGGAGCAAGTGATCGTCACATTAAACTGCAGGAATATGAGAGTCAATAAATGTTGCTCTAAAGCGTTTTCTCCAGCATTCCTATCATTTTTGACACATATTGTGCACATATTACCTTTCGTCATGAGCTAATGCTGGTTTTGCTGTAAGGAAATTATGTGACTGTGAAATAGAAACAAAAGTAATATTAGGTTTAGGACAGGTGTTCTGTTTTGTGGGATGATCTCTGTCAGTATATTATTCACCTTTTTAGAAGGAGAAGATTATGGAAAATCAGTGGATAATTCCATCTTATTCTACATGCAGCAGTCCTACAGCAATCTGTGCTCAGCAAACCTCTGACTAGGATATTCTTAACTTTAGAAAAATATTTCAATTTTTCTGAGCAGCCTTCACTGGATTTCCTAGTAAGCAACGCAGAGCACTCATGCACAAATTCAAGCTGTTTTTTCTCTTCCTTGATCCTGGTACTCCTGGAGAGACAGTTTTCCCAAATGCATATAGTTTTCCTCCTATAATCTCTCAGTAAGTCAGTGTGCATCGTGCCACTTAGAACATGAGATGTTACTGCTGAAAGAAAAATCTTGGTCATGTTTCAATTCATGGCACACCTCTGCATTGTGGTCTTTAATGTTGCTGTAAACACGAATGGAGGCTTAACTGTAGTGGGCTTTCCTGCATGCAAAGATACTTTGGTCTTTCTTTGTAGAGCGAAGCACACACAGACTTGCGCTCTCAGTTTTGGTGTCTAAGATAGGCTGTACAGACTTCATTTTTAAAGCAAGCAGAAAAGGCCTTGCAATCTGTTGCTCAGCGAGCGACTTGGGCCAAGCGGTTGGCTGTGCTGCATGGAAGTGCTTGACTTTTATTTCACCCTTGCTGGCAATATACCTCAATGTTGCTTGGCACGTTTTGCATAAAGATTGTATGTAGCCCATAACAGTTTGCCTAATGAACCATTTGTCCTCTGGTAGGTGACACTTTAAATCCTTTAATGAGATGCCAAGTGAATTGCAGTGTTTGGTGCTGAGGGGGGGGGATACTGCGGCACCGACAAAGTGCTGGTGCAGGGGTTCTAAGGTAAAGATCTTGTTCAGAGCTTCCTGTCATTTAAGCACCAAAGCTGTAATTACATAAACAGAACCACTTCAGCCGGCCCAACGTGTCATTATGGATTTTCCAGCTAATCTGTCCATTCATCTTAATGGTGCAGAACTTGTGCTTCATGTCACTCTCTGCCTTTGTTCCACTCCTTCATCTCTTGAAACGTCTGTCATGAAGAAAGTGTTTATCTTGAATTATGTGTTGAAGAAGGTTAGAGTGCACACTTCTGAAGCTTGGCATGAAATTTCCTAAACAAACCTTGCCGGTTGCTTCATGAAAAAAACCTGAGGTATGGATTTCAGATTAACGTTGTGCAGTAATGTTTTTGGAAGCACTTTAAAATAACGGCCATGGTGTTGGTGAATAAAGGAATCCCATTGAAGTGCATGTGACATCCACATGATTAACAAATCAGCTTATTGATTGTAATGAGTATTAGTATAATAAATGTTATCTTAATGCACAATGATTAACAGTTATTACAGAGACTTTTTATTAACTGAAACATTTACTTGTATTACATTTTAACTTAATACAGAACAAGATTTAAAGACTTTTCAACTTGGATGTTTTTGTATTGGGCTAATGCTGGTATTGTGTTGCTGTACAAACACTTGTGGGACATACATACATGGGGAAGTGAAGAGTGCACTGTGAAGGCTCAGGGACCTGCTGGAGCTTGAGGCACAAAATAGATTACACTGGGAACTGCAGAGAGTCTCTGAGTCAGAAGCAGCTCACTGCTGTGGAATGAAATGATTTCACTTCAGCCTCTCTGCTTCTCTTTTTCCAATGGCTATCTTTAATTCAAGCTGTGATCTTTTCCTTACCCTTCAGTAAGAGATGGTCTCTGCTGGATTTCTTCATGTTATATATAATATTCCAGTTCTATTCCTGTAGCCAGTTATGTCTATTTTTATATGACACTTGCTTTTCTGAATTTAGAATATTTTTTAATACATTTTTTTAAATCATTATTAGCTATATTTCTCTGGCTTTTTATACATATTTTGTATTGAGATACTTGTAAATTTTTTTTAGGGGAAATGGACAAACAAATTAAGTACATTTTTAAGAAACCAAACGTGTTCAGGAAGCTGTTGGGGTTGTCAAGGTTTGTATTCCCTAAATTCACATGTAGAAACAAATAAAAGAGAAAAGGTTTATTAAACGCATCTGACTGCTTTCTTAGAAGGGAGGATGCTGCTTCTCCAGTTCACTTAGGATCTTTGCTGTTCAATTTTCAGCAATTTATGAAGGTATATACTAAATCTTAAGAATATGAATACTTTTGTGTGAATCAATAGATTTACCCATGCTGAATACTGAAACTATGCCTATGCACCATTCTTACTGAAGCCTAAAATGTATTCTGTAATCCAGTTAGCAATCCTCTACTTAATTTCTCCACACTTGTTGTATTTTAGAAATAGCAGATTGTTATTTTTCCTGTGGATTAAGGGTTTCTCAATGGCTAATATCAATCCAAGGTGAATTTGGAAATGCAGGTAGTACTCAGGAGCTAGATACGGTGAAATTAATTTCTGTGATTAAAACAATACTTCCAGTTTAAATTCAGTTAAAACCTAGTTGGTGATTTCTGCTTTCAAATAAAATTTGTGCAATCCTGTTAAGCTCAGTGGAATTGTCAGCTTGTATTTGAACTCAGGATTGGTTTTCTTTAGGGTCCAATATTAAATTAAACAGTATGTGTATGGATACCAGTTGGAGAGGGTCCAGAGGAGGGCCACAAAGATGATCAGAGGGCTGGAGCACCTCTCCTACGAGGACAGGCTGAGAGAGTTGGGGCTGTTCAGCCTGGAGAAGAGGAGGCTCCGGGGAGACCTGATAGCGGTCTTCCAGTACCTCAAGGGGGCCTACAGGAAGGATGGGGACAGGCTGTTCAGTAGGGCCTGTTGTGATAGGACAAGGGGTAATGGGTTTAAATTAGAAGGAGGGAGGTTTAGATTAGATATTAGAAAAAAATTTTTCACAATGAGAGTTGTAGACCACTGGAACAGGTTGCCCAGAGAGGTGGTGGATGCCCCATCCCTGGAAACGTTCAAGGCCAGGCTGGATGGGGCTCTGAGCAACCTGATCTAGTCAGGGAGGTCCCTGCTTCGTGCAGGGGGGTTGGACTAGATGACCTTTGAAGGTCCCTTCCAACTCTAACCATTCTATGATTCTATGATTCTATGATACCGCTCTAAAAGTAATGTCAAGGTCTTACAAATCCTCATTAAAAGAGTGTAAACCAGAAGAATTGAATGAGATGTGTGGGCTTTGAAATGTCTGCATTTTTTTTCCAGTCTTGAAATGTATTGTATTTCTTATAGCTTCTATTTATTCAAAGTGTGGAGCAGAACCAACTATTATAAATCAACTTCATCTTTATATGTAACTAAACAGCATAAACAACAGTGGAAGACACAAATAATTACACTCCTTTTCATCAAAGGAATAGAATTAAGGAAGACAGAACCACAATGGTTGTCTGTGATAGAGATTAGTTAATACAATACCTAATAGCAGCATTGCCAATATCTGGATCTGCTTAGGAAGGATGATGGTGTGCCACTGTGGGAGTTTCAGATTTATACAAATGCTAATAAGTGACTTCTGTTTTACAAACATAGAAGGGTGATGATGATTTATATGATGCTCGGGTGCCAATACTTGTCGAGAGACTTTGTAACAAGATTGAATTTCTCACAAAAATTTGTAGATCTTTGTCTTGTTCTGTGGGAATATTTTTGTTTATTTGTTACTTCTTTGAGGAAATCAGTGCATTATATAATTGCTTAGGAAATAAACTGCTGCTACAGTATTTGAAATGTCAAGTTTGTGTTTCACTAGACCTCTCATAAGTGAAAAGTAAGAGAGAACTAGGGTGCCAGAAATGACATTCCAGTAATCTAGGTCACTGACACAAAATCAGCTTTGAAAGGGATCTATTCGGTACTGCTCCCAAACTATGAACTGTTCAAGTAAATCTCTTTTAACGATCATTAACATTCCTCAGCTGTTCCTTGAAATTCCAGTTATCTCTGAGTGATGATGTTAGGAAATACATTATTTCTATTTTAGGACCATGAAACTTGTAAATAAACTTCTAAAATTGTTAACAGATTTATTCCTACTGTTCCTGTTTTCTGCTGAGATTCACTGGGCTACATTTTGGAATTTAATTTATTTTTCATTTTAAAAAGTATGAAAAACTTCCTGGAATTTGACACTTCTGGGATCCTCTTGTATTCTTAGTATGAAAATCATGCTAAATAGTTGCAAGTCTGATATAAACCAAAACCTTACAATTGAAAAACCAGAAGGTCTTGGCAGACATAACACTGCAGAATTCTCCGTTCTGTTTATATGTTGCAGCTCTTATCACTGAAATCCTTCTCTCAGCTGCCATTGAGTACCAAATTAGATCCTCAACACTGAGTTCAGTGTTTATTAGACTGGATTTTCCCTTAGGCCATTAAGCATTTAAGTTGAAATCCTAACTTTGTTAAAATAAAGGCCTGTATTTTAAGTACATTTTAGACTTACTAGTTTTTTTTCTCTCTCTAAGTTTAGTCCATTTGTTTGTGGTATAATCATAGTAAATATACTGGTAACAAGTGCCAAGTCTGTCATGAGGAGCATGTGATGGAAGTGCTATAGTCCATGATGCTTGCTTATTAAAATAGCTCTTGTCCATGAAAACAATTCTGTTGAAAGCTAGATTATTAATAAAATCAACCTTGTTTATAAAAGGTCTCTGGCACTGCCTTTGCTACACCCTCGACCAGTGCTGGTGACTTCACTGGTTGCCTTGGATGGGGAGTTCCTGTGGTTTTGGGATATATTTACATTTAATACACATCTATCTTTACTATTCGTAACCCTGCCAATTTGAAAGCTTTCCCATTATCCATCTAGACTCATCATGCTTATGTAATTACCTACCGTCATGAAATTTTCTAAAATATAAATATATTTCACCAAAACATGAATGTTCAATTTAGCTTATGTTTTAACACAAGACAACAGACCATGCCATCTGAAACAAATTTCAGTTTTTAAAATTATTTTGTTAATTAAATGAAATCACTTCTGAAAAGGATCATTACGCAGGTACGTGTTGGGTGTGGTGAGCAGGGATTGAGCAGAAGGAGCACTGAGGCGTAGCAGAGTCAGAGGACCAGCCGTAGGGCTGTATGGTAGTAGCAGCAGTAACCCAAGCGCTGCCAATGCCTGTGCCTAATGCTGTGAAAGTCCCTGGAGTGAAAGCCACCAAAGGAAAGCTCTCCCCAGGATGCCGTGAGATCTTGATGAGGTTATTGCTGGAAGAGTCATAGGACTTTACGTGTGTTGCTGTGGACGGAGTATTTTTGGGATTGTATAAAACTGATAATGGGGAATGTGCAAGATTCGGTAAGGGATATTTGGGGGAGGGATCAAAGGTTGGTGAAGGTGGGTCAGGGAGGAGAAGACACAGGAAGATGGAAGGACAAGGGTGTAGACAGAGCTTGTAACTTGTAAGCAGGCTGCAGGTCATTACATTCATCTGAATGAGCACTACACCTGATGGCTGCAGTCTCTATTCTTAAAACCTCCTATTTCCAGCCATCCCCTGTGTACTCTGTGCCCTGAGCCTGTCTGTATGAACCCGCCGAAGAAACTTGGAGAGGGGCTAGCGGGCCTGAGTCCCAGCCACTGGTACGCGAGGCTGCAGACCTGGGGACTCCAGGTGCAGGGGACGGCGGAGCTGGGCTCCGAGGAGCAGCTGCCAGACCCACCGTGTATTTGGGCTGGTACAGCTGCTGCTCTTTGCAGGACTTTGAATGTTTGTGCTGTGGCTGGTTCTTATTTAATGTTTGGAAGTCAGGGATTACAAATAAAAATTTACTGTTAAAGATGGTTTATTTTCTGCATGTTTAGTGTATGAAAGTAACTAGCAGGTAAGTAGTAAGAATTTTGTTCTGTCCCTTACGTTAAGTTGATTTACTATTATGAAAGCAAACACAGATTTCCTCTCTTGTAGACTGGGTGCTTGAAACCGCACACAGGGTTTTGTACAGCATTCCTGGGATGCCTGAGTAAGCATGTGGACTCTCTTATATAAATAATAGTGCATGTATAGTCATATATGCGTATATAAGAATATTATTTTTTTCTGTTTAATTCTACATGGATTTTGTGAAAGACAAACATAATGCAGATGGCAAGTGGAGAACATTGCATTTTGGTGAAAGATTTTAAGAGCAAGAAAGATAAAAGGGTGACTAATCAAAATAGGAAAAAAATTGTTGACAGTTTCTCCCCACCGTGGAGTTTGCTAAAAGATAAAGTAAATTGTGTCTGTCTACAGATACACGAGCAAATAACTATTTGTAGCTATGCATAGTATTTTCCATATATTGTTAACAAATAAAGAACTGATAAAGGTTCTCGGTAATTACAAATGTTTGTCTAAGGCACTGCATTTACCCATTTAGGAGCCTAAGTCAAAATGCAGTAGGTTGCTGTCAGGTGTCTTCTGTGCCTGGAAAAGGCGACTATAACATCTATCAGTGATTCACTTATGTCAATAAGGAAAAAGTTTTTTCTTAACTGCACTTAAAATTGGAGATTTTCAAATGGCATGGTTTTAGCCATACAGTGTCAATCAAAAATGTCATGTGAGTTGAATGAGAAATGTAAGTTATGCTTACAGAAAGTTTCTAACATGCAGCTCTATGAATATGCTGCAATATGTTCCTGTTCAGAGAAAAGAAATTAGTAAAAATGGGATCTATTCAGCTGTTCATTCTCTCTGAGATCACAACATTGAACACTCTGCTTGCTTGTGATTTTGCTGTGATGTCCTTGTGAAGTCAGTGATGCCTTGCACAGACTTGGGAACCCAGGAGTTGGTTCCTTCAGGGTTATAATTATGCATCAGTCTCTGTTGTATAGAAATGGCAAGTGGCAGTAAATGTGAATCCAGAATCTATGAACAGTATAGACAATAGCTGTTTTGGAGCAGAGGTTTCAGGAATAGGTAACCTTTTTACAAGAGGAAAAGGAACAAACAAATTACACAATGTTTTCATTCTAGAAAGCTATTAAAGCTTTAAATCACTCTATTCACAATTGAGTATTTTATATACTCACCAAGTATTAGGGAAACCAATAAACATTTTAGAGGGCTTTAAATGGTATTAGAGGTATTATTTTTTGTGCTTATATAAGGTATAAGTACCTTACTTCAAAGGTAGAGCTTAAACAGTGTCATAAACATAATCCTAAATGAACTAAAATAGATTTCTGGCTCATAAGAATATCACAAGTTTTAGGATCAGTGTAGTGGATCTTAAGTCTTCAAAATATGCATTTAAATGTTTCACTGTGAATTTTGGGAATCTCACATTTTCAGATGTGAAATTGATGTTCTAGGTCTGCTGCTGTAGCACTATATTATTAATGTATCCTTCAGAGTCAGAGGATATGACCATATGTGGGTGGATAAGGGAAACGGTGAAATGCAGAGGAAAACTTTTTGATTAAACATTTGAGTGTTTTGTGGAGTATTTAATTGATTTTTTTGTTGTTGTTGTTGTTGATTTGTGGTGATGGTTTTTTTTTTTTAAGGAAGAAAAGCAAATGGCTATCTGAAGCTGCTCAGAATGTTGAAAACTGTTTCAGAACTGAAAATCACTGCACAAATCACAGATTAAACGCTTTCAAAATAAAAGATGCCATAGTGGTATGCTGACTAGATATGCGTGCACAAGGCAGGTAGATTTATCTATGTACTGTGTAATATGCATAAGCCAACTCAGACGTTTGGAGATGTCTGGGTGATGGATCACATAGCCTCATGATAAATGAGTTCATTCTGTAGGCATGTAGCTGAATACAAACAATGTGTGTGTTGTGTGTCCAAAAAACCATCGTAAGCTGCCCTTGAGACTTACTATTAGTTAAATTGTTTTCACAAAGGTATGAATGAAAGTGGGAATAGCAGCCTTCTGATATATCTAAGAGGAGTTTGCCATGAAGGTGGAGCTAGGCTTTTTATGGAGATGCCCAGCAAGATAACAAGGAACAGTTGTCATAAATTGGAAATAAAAGGAAAAAAAAAAAATCTTTATGAGGATAATTAAGGAAACAGATTACTGGGGAATGTTGTGGAATCCCCCTCCCCTTGGAGGTTTTCAGTGCCCAATGGCATAAAGCCACAATGTGATCAAAATTCAGTGTTGATCCAGCAGAGCAAGAGGTTGGACTGGAGATGTCCCAACATTCTTTTGAACTTGAATGTTTCTGCGAGTCTGCGATGCTTGCAGTGAACTCGATCAAATTCTGACTACAAATGTAAGCCATTTTCTACCACAGAAGTTGATGACTGTCCTTCCAACACAGCTGTAGTAAAATTTAGCTCTCATTTTATAAAACAAAATAGAAACCCTTTATCTTGTAGGTTTGAATATGGCATTACAGTTAAGTACAGTATTTTTTCAATGACTTGTAAGATGCACTCTGTTGAGGCATTTGTAGTATAAGGTTCCTTGTCATCACAAAACTCTGTACATGAGCTTCAGTGCTTGTATTAAAATCTTCCTGCTGTCACTAGAAAACTTATCTTCTAGTTCACAGTGCCTTTGAATCCTAAACAACTTCACTTTTTGCTTCTCTTGATACTCTTTGAATTGACTGGTAGGGGGAGCTGTTGGTTGGAGTTCGGTCCATCCAGTTAATATTGTTTTCCTTTTTTATTATTATTCACTAGAGGACTGACTGTTTAAATGCTTGAGTGAGAAGACCATTTTTTTCCAGTTGCTATGTTCAGAAAATATTCATTTAGGTACAGAAAAGGAGAAACTAGGAAGCATGAACAAGAATCTCTGATGTTCAGCTCCAAACGGTGACTTGATCCTTGGAAACAAACAATTAGCAGTATGTATTTACCTAGTATTGCCACAGTTCTTTAAAGGCTTTAGTGCTGTATTTGTAAATGAGATGTAACCTTGAAGTGATGCTTTGATAAACTTCATTGTGCAGATCATAAAAACAGCAGGGTTCATTTGTATTTAGGATTGTGCTCTGTTCCAGCATTTGGGAAGTGTTTGATTTGGCTGCAGTATCCCTCCCGGCTCCCACCCAGGTTCAGATTGTGCTTTTTCTCTTCCTTTCACATGCTGAATGGTGCAGCTGAAACAGTCCTTCACTTTCCATGCTGAGCTAAGAGCAGAACGACAGAGTTTTTTCTTCCTTGGGGGCTGGTGTGGGAAGGAGTCAGAAATGTCTTTCAAAAGACTCTTTCAAAGTCTGGAGCAATTGACGCTTTTTGAATTCTCTAGATTGTGGTCTGTAGCTTACCAGTAGACGTGTTACGTGGTTTTGTCCCCATCTGCTTGCTCCTGGCAGTTTCTAGTTCAGAAGATCTTCATTGCCAAGAAGAGTCTGATGTCTTTTATGAAGACCTGGAAACCAGGAGAAGGCAGCCAAGTCCTGTCAATATTCAGAACTTGTAATGTAAAACTCTCATTCAGCTCCTGTTCTGCTGCTATTTGTAGTGTCTCTTGTGATTTAAAGGCAGATCTGGAAGAAGCTCGAGAGCAAGACCTGAGGAAGGCTTCTAAACATGTGAGAGATGCCTCACCAGGCTCGTGCTATGCAGTGCAAAGGGGGAACAACTGCTTTTCAAGGACATTATTGAAGGTAGCTTAGCTTATTTGGTTGCAAACTGCTCTTGCTATAGTCAAACCACTGACCTTTGTTTCAGAATGCAGATGCTTCTTAATGTAGTGTGTCTTATGGCAAGAATCCAAACTGCATCCACAGTTAGACACTCAAAGTGCAGGCACTGAGTTCAGATATTATACCTAGGTTAAAAAAAAAAGAAGACATTTCTCTTTTGCAGCCATCCAAAGTGATCTGCCCACTTGTGCATTTGTTTCCCATCTAGACACAGAAATTGCGTGCAATAAGCTCGGAGGCTGAAATCTTCTCACCAGGATTGCAGCCTCCCTGCAGAGAGAGCTGGCGCAGAGGAGTTCCCGCATTCTCTTCCCTGCTACCTTGGGCTGCTGGAAAGATTTGGTCTATGTACAGATGAGCCTTTTCTGTTCCTATTTCCTCAGTTTGAAATGTTGACTCTTTGCTCTCAGATAATCTTCTGATCCTTCTTTGTCTGACCCACAAACTTGTAAATCATGTCATTCATGTCCTCATGGTTGCCAACTGTATTCATGTTTAAAAATAAAGCAAGCCAGTATATTTTCTTATGGCAGACATCCTGGAGCCCTCTGTTTTGGATGTTATAGGCATCATGCTAGACAAGGGCCAACAGAAAATTCCTGAGCATAAAGTGATGGAAACAAATTTATATATAAGATATCCAGTTAAAAAAAAAAAAAGGAAGAAAAAAAAAAAAAGAAGAGTTTTGCAAATTAGGAAACATTTTGGGGCAGCAGATTTTCAAATAAATGGCCCTGATTCAACCAAAACTGCAATGACTCATAATGGTATCAGTATAACGTTTCTCCCTCCCACTGGGCTGTTTTGGCTTTTCCAACTGACTAATACGAGTATCCGACAGTCGTCTTTATTGCTGATATACTGGAAATGCACTTAAAAACATTTTTAATACAGACATGGCATTATTGAAGAGCTCATGGGATCCAGGTGCTATTTGCTAAATGATTTCTTTTTCCCTGCTGTTTTTAAAAAAACCCAACAAAGTATTTGAAATTAATTTCAGTCACTTAAAGGATTTGACAGGCACTCTGCTGGTGAGACTCAGCTAATTAGTGATGATTTATTTTCCAGGGACTGTTTCTTTTCAATTTGGCAACAGGTAGATATGAAAAAAATTATAATCATGCTAACACATTTCTCTGTGCATACCTGAATAGACACACATGATTATAGATGTGTAATTCTGGAGTGAACTGATGACAACCTCTGTTGTTGGGATGTTGTACTCTTCCCGTTGTATAAGATTCCACAATTACATTTTGCTTTGAGAGGCTCACGTACTTCTCTTGCTTGTAACATGCTTTAAGCTATGCCAGAGACCAAGATTCTTGGAACTATAAAGTATTAAAAATTACCACTTGCTTTATGCCAGCTGTAATGCTGGGGAAAACTATGGGTGCTTGATTAAATGTTAATTGCATGTGAACATTCCAGAAGCTGAAGCCCAAGTTGCTCAAACAACAGCAGAAAGTGCAATAGGAAGGCAATGTTGGAAGCATCTGGGAGTTCAGAGTAGCAGGAATGCTTGAGCATGAACAGCCCACTTCTCTGACTAACCTCAATACCTGGGTATGCCTTTTCTTAGAGAGGACCACTTGGGGCATGAACTCACCTGATGCCTGGGATGTGAACAGAAAGTCATAATAGGCCTCCTGCTGATCATCCCTTCAAATTCAGCATGTCACAGCTGTGGTGCATTCTCTCAGCCTTGTAAAGGAACAATTTTCAGTTGCAGGTCAGTTTTCTGTTCAGCAGCAATGCTGCTGCTTGGCAGTGCAGTGAAGGGCTGAGTAATGGTTCTTCATTCAGCTGTGGTGGTATTTGGTGGCTGCATAAAACAGGATTTATTTTTCCTTTTATTTCTTTAAACACATTGTTATACACTTCGTTTTGCCACTTTAAAATCGATTGTTTGCATTGTGAACTCATGCGTGCAAATTCAGGATATGCAAGTTTTCAGTGCCTTGCAGAACCTTATATATGCTTATATACTAGACTGGTCTTTAAATGCATAAATAGACACCAAGATTTCCAAAAGAATTTGCTCTGTTAAGAGCACAGAAGAATGTAAACAGCTGTTATGCATCTTTGCATGTCCTGGTAATTTCACTTGCATAAGTATTTAGCAATAGACTCATAATTAACAAGCTAGACTTTCCAGAGTGTGCAAGCTGTTCCTGCACAAGTAAGTAACTGCAGAGAAAACTTACTAAATGTGCATTTAATTTAACCGCTATATGGTATATATACCATACCAGTTGAGAATTACAGGAGAGAGGAGTATCCTTGTGAAAGTTTGTTTCAGCAAGCTGGGATTTGAAGGATAACTAGTTAGTTGAATCAGTCATGAGTTCATCAAATCAAAGCCATCCTTCTAGGATGTTTTTATTCAAAGAACATAAAGTCGCGTGCAACAGAGGCTGGGGAAAAAAAAACAACCCACAACCTACATTTATTGCAATTATGGTTTTTGTAGTAGCTTGCATTTGGATTTTGGACTTCATGTACCCAGAACAATCACAAAACTTTACACGTAAGGAAGTTTTTACACAGCTGTTAAAATGTGCTTTTTCTGAAACAGCATCTTCCTGCCTGTGACACCGTGATATGATGTTTGGTTTGAGTATTCAAAAGTGAAGGTTATTTAGTGCAATATTCTGATTAAACAGGAGCATATTCTAGTCCACTTCTGCTTCCAGGTTCTTTCCCTGGCATCAGTTGAAAAATCAGCCTGGCTCTTGGCAGAAGTGCCCCTCTGCCCACTCTACATACTTAGGACTGCTTTAGAGAAGTCCCCTCATCTCAGTGTTTCAGTTCTTTATTTATAATACAGAGCTAATATGCTGCTTCTCCCCTTCTTTGACTTTGAGTTGGTCTTTTTTCCCTGCTCTGTTTTAAAAAGAGCCTTGCTTGGTGGTATTTCCATCTCAGGTGGGACCCCTAACCATTGCCAGAATAAATGGATCTAACAATAAATAATCGTATTTTAAAGCCACAGTCCCCTATATTTTGAGAGGATCTTACACTGTATCTGTGCACCCTGTAGTGAAAGAAGATCCTGCCTGCAATATTTCATCTGACTCATAAACATTTAATCAAAATTTATGGCAATAACCATAACCCTGATGCAGTCTGAGACCTTTCTGCTGTGAATTCATTCAGTTCAGTAGTATTTCAATGTGTGTTCTGCAAAAGTTTTATATTCTTTAAAAATGGAGGGTTTAAATTAAATATGAAAGTCAAATATGTTCAACATATTATATTAAGTTTATTTTCAGGGTTGTTTTTTACTGCCTGTGCAGTTTCTGTTTCCAGTATGTCAGTCTTTTCTGTGACTGTGTGTAAGTACTTCGTATGCTAGATGCTTTGATGCTGTTGACAAAATCTTGAGCGATGGATTGGCATCTGATCGGCTGTGGTGACTGAGGCCTGAGCGTGTCCGACGAAGGGACACAAGGGGAGCAGGTTTATCGCTGCTGGCTCCGTGTGGAGCGGGTCACCACGTCTGCCTCAGGACGCGCTGGCAGCATTGCGACAACAGCAATTGCCCGCGGCAGCTCACATGCTGAAGAACATGCCAACAAACTTCCAGCAAGCTTGGAATAGGTGAGGCAAGTCAGCAAGTTAAAAATATTTAGGTTTTTGGTTGAACTCCGCATGGACCGGTGTGTTAAGTAAAGAATCCTGCCCACTAGCAGGGCTTTCTGCAGAGGAGACTGACAAGCTGCGTGAGTGAAGGGAGGAGCTGAAGTATAGCAGACAGGTGAGCTTTGTCCTCCCATGGCAAAGGCAGGCATGTCCTTCTCCTGAGCTGGTTGTCATCCATGTGACTCCTGGTTAGTTCCAGGAGTCTGCTGGGCCAAACTTGTGTAGAATCAAGATTCTTTGCTGGTCCAAAGGAGTTCCTCCTGAGATCGAACCGGGGAGTAGCGTTACACCTGCTCCCTGCAGCAGTACTTAGAGTTGTGCCATGATGGGGTGGACAATTCTGCTGAAGCAATTCTTTGTGTGTTGATTTTTAAGAATCTTCTCATCTGGTATTACTTGCTGGGTACTTGGTAATTTCATGGCACCTTGCTGATGGTAGGTTGCATTTTTACCAGTGCAAATCAAAGACTCATATTTAATAGTGCAACCTTCTGAAAGCTATGTAGTGAAAAACAGTGTGACAACATCATCAAGGCTTGTTTTTTTATTATCACTAAAAACATGAAAGAACAGCAAAATAATTCTTTTTTTTTTTATATGAATGATCTTTTTTTTTCCCCCCAGGCTTAATTAACTGATCAAATCTAACTGCTTTTTCATTTGTTGCTTAACCCCAAACAATAACATGCAGATGCAATCTGTAGCATAGATGAATTCTGGTTTCCACTGGCATCAATGAAACTTCTACTAATTTAGTGGAGATACCATATGGTCCATAACTCTTTGCTTTCCTTCTTAGATAGAATAATGTCATTTCACAAGAACAATGTGGATTTCAAATGGATGGAAGACAGCTTAGAGAACTGAAGGAGTAAAGCATTTAATGAATTGTCATGTAAAACTGAAGAAAAATAGGAAGTTGAACATGCATTGTGTTTGAAACTTCTTTTTAAAATAGCTGTTTTCCTGAATGGTAGCAAAAATGTATCAGCATGCTTAAAAAACCTGTAATCCTTTATTGTCAAGATTTGTATGGCAACCAAGCTAATTGTAAATTCAAGACTTTTGACCTTCATTCGTAAGGCAATAAGGCTAAAATAATAACACCCTCTACCTTTCCTCCTCAAACTTTAAAACACGTTGGAAAATTTCAACCACATTTATCAGAAGAGCAGGAGTCTGGAATTCATGACAGAAAGTCTAGAGCACAGGCAGTGACTGTAACATTTGTAAAGCTATTAAGTATTAATTTTGCTATATTATTTAAATTTATGTTCATTTTTCAAATAGAAATTAATTTTCCCAGTGCAGGTAGACACAAGCCAAAGTAGTATGCACTGTTTGGTACAGTTAGAATAGAAACTAACCATGAAAAAAGAAATTGTATAGATCTAAATATTCTCGCAAGGTGGGATCTATGTTCCTGTTTGCTCACAGTATTGGAAATATACATATTTTAAAAGCTAAAAAAAAATATTGTGAGGAGTCATAGGTATGAAGAAAGTATTAATTCTGTCAATTGGTTTTCTTGAATCTTTGATAGAGAATTATCCTGCCCTCTGTTGACTCTGAAGTACACTGCAAACTCAGATATTCACACCCGTTAACAACCTGAATTAACCATGCTTGTCTATATAAGTTCCCTCCTGCTACTTTCTGCTGCGGAGAGCAGTGTGCAGATGTTCTTTCCTGCTAGTCAGTAAAGAGAAAAAATCATGCTTCATTTCTTCTCACTTAGACGTTAGTCAATTTGAATAGCAAATCACTATTATATGCCTAGTTGCTAACTCAATTTTAAGTACTCTTCATTCTCATCCATAACAGTTCTTTTTTTCCTTGAAAAGCATTGTTTAGGTATTTTTTTCTGATGTAGTGCAGTACCTCAGTCTGCAAGGAGTTAATTTTCATGTCATTATGAATGAATACTTTGAAACAAAGGTTTTGAAGTCTTTTTTCAGATTTAAGAATTTACCTTTTTATTAAAAAAAAAAATTTTCTTTACACAATAGGCATTCCACACAGCATTTGTGTCAGAAATATATCCCAGTACATCTAGACAGATAGTCCCAGTCACTGATTTGCATAGCTGCAGCCAAAACATTTCCAAATTTAGTACTGATATTACTAACCAGTATCACTCTCTGTTACAAAAATATTTTGTTGCTACCAACTGAGATACTCCTTATGTTGTACAGTTTCCTTGTGGAAGCTTCCATCTTTCCTACTCTTGACTGTATGTTGGTTTTTCGAAACCATTGTTGATAAACTGGACCATATTGAAAGATTTAATGACTGACATATAGTAAGATACAATATTACTTTATAGTTGTATACTTTAAACTAGATTATACGTGTGAATTTTTAGTACCAAAAATGAACCACAGGATATTTAGACTGGTGCAAAACAATATGCAGTATGAGGAAGTACTTACACTTTATTTTTACTTCTTACACGTGTTTCTCCAAAGCTCAAATGATCCCTTGACTAGTGGAAGACAATCTGCTAATTGAAACCTAGGCTACTTTTTTTTCTTTCTCAAGGCTTCATTTAGACTAGATTTCAAAAACAAAATAAACAACAGTCTGCTTGCCCATTAAAAAGGAATGTGTCAGGTTTCTGTGTATTTAAGTCTTTTAAATAATCTCCACTTAACCGCTCACAAGAGGCCATGTAATCTTTAAGGATTACAATTTACATTGCCGTTGCCTTTTGGCCCAGAATGATGGGGATGCGCTTGGGTGTTGCAGGATGGGAAGGATTTGCTCACTGAAATACAGCTGCAGGTAAATTGTCAGCATGCATGTTATGCTGCCAGCACTATGTGCAATACGTGTATTTAAAAATGGTGTGGGAAAAGTTTTGTCTACAATGACACATTAGTTAATATGAAACCCGTAACAGATGCACTGACTAGTTAAATACAGGTTTTAAAGGGAATAAGCAGTCTCTCTACAATTTGTATTACAAAGTTTATTTTAGTAAAGCAATTGCAAACGGTATATAGAAGATGTGCATTGACCCCTGTACATTGCAGCTTTGAGCGACTCTGTTCCCTGAACCCCAGGGACAGGCAAGGACCCTCCTGCCCTTGTGCTTCTCCTGCCTGTGGCAGCCACTCCGGCTCATCTGGATCAAACCTGACACTAGAGGTTTACACATTGGGACTTCATGGGAAAAGAGCCTGGAGCAGGGAAGGTTAACAAACCTCACAGTGCACAAGGAGAAACACAAAGAGTTGGGAGTAACAAGACACTTAAAGGAGGAGACCTACATGGTGGAGGTGTAACAGTGATCTCCTGGGTAGGGGACAGTGGAGCTGTGACTGGAAGCTGTAGGATTGGAGCTTGGGGCTGACTAGACACAGAGACTGGGACAGGACAGTAACCCACTGCAACACTTCACTGCAGGTAAAGTGTAGAGTAGCTGTGCTTGGATTACAGTAAATGCTGTGCAATGTGAACTACTGCTTAAGGACAAAGGTAATGTCACAGGTAATGTCCCAAGAGTGACTCCTCTACTTTCAGTGTTCTAGTGCTGCACTTCTGCTTTGATGGATCAGGAACCTGCCACCCATCTCACCAGACTTCACAAAAACTCGAAGTCAAGCATGTGGCTGACGTGTGAATCAGAGAAAGTCCTTTAAGGAAATGTCAAGAGCCTGGAAAGAAATGTCTTTATATTTGGATTACTATTCCGTGTAAAGAATAAGATGTGAGTGAAGACTATGTAGTGATCAAAGAGAAGAGTGTAAAAGATGTAACACAGCAATAACTGCTGTGAGCAAATGTGTCATAAGCTCTGTAGAAAAAAACAACACACAGAGGTGCGGTTAAAGATTCAGTTACAGGAGCCATGCACAGGGGTATAAAAATGAAAGTTGCGCCGTTGAGATTAATCTGGTATTTCCTGCCTTTTTAATCAGACCTCTTAAAGTTTGTTTAAGGTGCTGTATATGTGTGGTCATATACTGGTGCACAGGCATGTGTCATTCTATCACTATCTCTGTATGGAATCACTATAGATCATTAGCTTTTTATGTGCTAAAACCAAAGAATATTCACAGACTCAAAATCTACAGAGAAAATTACAGAATTTTTAATGAAATTTTTACTCTTGAAATGGTTTAAATATATTGGAAGATCCATCTGACTCAAGATGTTGAGCTAAAAATAGTTGGAGACTGGAAAAACAATATGTTTGTTCTGTTCTTGCTCTTTGCTAGGTGCCTGCGCATGAGTCACTGCATCAGACTGGGTACAGAGCTTGAACCTGTACTCTGACCCAGGACATCTGTTTCTATGTCACCGTAACCTAGTAGTGCAAAGTAAATAAAGGCAAATTCATTGAAATATTTTTACGTTTTAATGCCAACAGTACTGATACCTTAAAAAACAATACCCCAATAAAATTATTATTTATACTTGTCGAAATTAAGTGAAGCATCTGACATTTTAAGAATCAAATGAGAAAATCATGTTTTAATTTAATTGTAGTTTTAAAAAAGATAACCTAAAAGGAAGAAGATTTGAGAGAGCATTCAGATATTCATGAAAGGGTCTGGAAAGTGCCGTGTGTGAAGATAGCGCTGCAATGCTTAGGCTGCCCTGTTGGTATTGCTGGCTCTGCTTTGCCATGGGGGAATATTGAGCTCGGTCAGGTGGTTGATCACTGTAGAGATTATTTTTGGCTTTTGGGGTCAGTACTTCAGATGCAGACTCAAATCTTTGCAGGTGTGGAATTTCTTTTAATGTTTGGCACTTTACTAATTTTAAAATAGGTAAACTGAGTTGTTTGGATTTTGTTTTATTTTTTTTCTTAAATGTTCATTGAAAAAGTTGCTGCTGAACTGAGTCTGAATACATGCCGTATTTCAGCCCCAAGCAGATTTTTATGGCTGAGTAATAAACCCCTGGAAATGGGGTTTTATAATGGAAAATGCAACTTAACCTTAAGTAGAACAGCACCTTACAATAACACATATTTGGAACCTACAAAATCCCTTGCTCCCGAGGGTGGTGTTACAGTGAAAAGGAGTGTAATAACAGTTTAATTTATCATAAATACATAACGTATTTTATGATGATTTGATTGTGTTGAAAAATTTCACCTTATATTTTTTAATAAAGCAACCTACTGGTAAACTTATTGCAGTTGGCTTTCTTTGCCTTTGACTAGGAGTCTCGGTTGAGTGAAGCATAAGTGACTTAGTTTTAGAAGCTGGTTAATAAAAAATAGATTTCCTTTCCCTTTGACTTGTTTGTGAAACTGAAAAATGACTAGGCAGGTCAGTGGTGTGTGGCAGAGCTAATTTTTGCGGTTCTTCAACTGGCAATGAGTAAAACGTTATGGTTAAGATGAATAATCCATTTTCCTTTATGAACATGAAATGCAATAAATGATCCAAGATACGTATATCAAAACCAGGAAAAGTGCCATCTCCTGCAAAACAGGAGAAACAGATACATGTGGACTGTGCTACTTTTTGGGAAAATTGGTCACCAGGAATGCCCCATACCAGGGAGAGATCAATCTTGCTTTCTTAGTTTGCAGAGGTATGGTGAAAGCTGTGTTTCTTGGCCGTGCTCTTCCTAAATGGAAGTGACATCAAGGACTGCCATAAATCAAAGCAGCATTTGTGTAGATCATTTCCTTGCCCAGTATCTAAGCTAACATTTGCAATGCCTTACTAATAAAGTAAAGATATTGAGTTTTCAGCTTTGTGTTTATCTTCCCATCCTGTATAATTTATAAATTAGATATTGAGAAGTAGAGGTTATTTTACTGTGCATTGTTATGTTTCACTGTTATGTCGGTCTTGTCTACATTATAGTAATGTAGAGAGAAAAAAAAAGTGTTATTTGACTTAATTTTTTGTTTGGGAACCATTAAGATTGTTTCAATTAAACTTGGTAGAACTTTTGAATCAAGCATATGTTGTACACTGACACTGTATACTGATAATAATAATTTAACAAATGCTTTTTATTTAAAGTTATAGTGCATATAGATGGAACTTAATAATGTATGCCAAGACCTTAAAACTTGGAATAAGTTATCCAAAATGATTTGAATAAACACAGTGGTTTTCAATTAAAACTCCTATTGAACATCTAGAGAACCAGAAAAAAAATTGAATTGCTTGTTCCTTTTCAACCATTCTTCTGAGAGCCCCTTCCTCAGAAGACAGGAATCTCTACAAGAGATTTGTAAAATGCCATTCCTACAAATGTGAATGCAAACTGAAACTGATTTTTATAGTTTTTATTGGAATGTGAATTGGATTGATGACTAGTAATAGAGTATGTGCTTGATGTTATAGTATAAATCTAGAACCAAGTGAATGAAAAATTAGATATTACCAGAATGCCACATCTTAGTATTTTTGTTGTAAAATACTGTTTTAGTCTGCATTTTTAAATTATTTTGATCCCCTTTCCTCTATAATAATGAAATGAGTAGATAAAAATGAGATAAAGTCAGAATGTTTCCAATTAGGGTTTATAAACCTATGTCCGAAAATGTTTGGCCTATGGGCATTCATAGTGGTTTTTTGGTTTGTTTCGGTTGAGGTTTTTTTTTTTTTTTTCACTATGATAATCACGTCCTTTCTCCCTTGACTCCTACAAATACTGATTTTGTTGTAATTCTCACAAATAGAGACACAAAGAATTTACTAAGAAAACAAATGAGAAGGCAGAGGGTAGATTTTTTTTTAGAAATTATCTGAACCTGCATCCCAGGGCTTGTGGAGGGCTATTAATTAGCTCCTATAAATTGTGTACACTCATTTTGCATAGTACCAGCATTTTTTTGACATTCTGGATTCAAATAATTTTTGACCCAAAGCAAGGTATAAGTGCAGTAGTCAAACTGCACTGTAACTCGAAGATCCCCCGTGAATGCAGTTGTGTGCTCAGTTGTAACTCCATAGTGCCAGGGATTAGGTTATGCTGCAGCACCTGCATCCCTATGGCAGAGAGGTGTCATGTAGACTGAAACTCTTCCATTTATCAGTTTCATTCCATTGTCTGTGGGCCCTCTGCTTTTATCAAGTCCTTCCCTTATGCCCTAAGCAATTTATGACTTCTTTTCTTGCTTTTGGCTCCCTTTTTCTCATTTGCTGTCTTCCTCTTCAGACTGAACATCTCTCCAAATAATTTGTTTGCTTTAATTCCATGAAGTTCCAGACTTGCAGTTCTAGCCACACCCCACTGACTTTAACTTTCTCCTTCTATTTTCTGCCACTGCTATCCACTAGCAAAGATGTATTCTCACTTTTTTTTGCTCAACAGCTTTCTTTAACAACTTGTTACAGATGGACATCTTTATGCTTTTGCATTATGTTTCTGATGTTTAGGAGATCCTATATTCACCTACAAAACTGTGTGGTGCCTGCAAAAACATAGCAATGGTTAGTTTGATGGATATGAGTTGGTGCCTGTTATAGTTGATGATCGATACTGTCTATGATTTCTTTCCTGCCAATATACATTACAATTTATTGCTTTATAATTCAATCTCAGCTCTCAGAGCTGGATATGTTTTTATTGTTCTTTTTTTTTTTTTTTTTTTTTT
>WHYT01017020.1:12623-28474 GCA_009806455.1 Tetrax tetrax
AGTGGCATCCCTCAGGGGTCCGTGTTGGGCCTGGCCCTGTTCAACATCTTTGTCGGGGACAGTGGGATAGAGTGCACCCTTAGCAAGTTCGCCGATGACACCAAGCTGTGTGGTGCCGTCAACACGCTGGAAGGGAGGGATGCCATCCAGAGGGACCTGGAGAGGCTGGAGAGGTGGGCCCATGCCAACCTCATGAAGTTCAACCAAGCCAAGTGCAAGGTCCTGCACCTGGGTCGGAACAAGCCCAGGCACAAATACAGGCTGGGTGGAGAATGGATTGAGAGCAGCCCTGAGGAGAAGGACTTGGGAGTGCTGGTGGACAAGAAGCTCAACATGAGCCAGCAATGGGCCCTTGCGGCCCAGAAGGCCAACCGCATCCTGGGCTGCATCAAGAGGAGCGTGGCCAGCAGGTCGAGGGAGGTGATTCTGCCCCTCTATTCTGCCCTGGTGAGACCCAATCTGGAGTACTGTGTCCAGTTCTTGAGTCCCCAACATAAGAAGGACATGGACCAGTTGGAGGTCACGAAGATGATCAGAGGTCTGGAGCACCTCTCCTGTGAGGACAGGCTGAGAGAGTTGGGGCTGTTCAGCCTGGAGAAGAGGAGGCTCCGGGGAGACCTGATAGCGGCCTTCCAGTACCTCAAGGGGGCCTACAGGAAAGATGGAGAGAGGCTGTTCAGCAGGGTCTGTTGTGATAGGACGAGGGGTAATGGTTTTAAAATAGGGGGAGGTAGATTTAGATTGGATATTAGGAAAAAATTTTTCACAATGCGAGTTGTAGAGCACTGGAACAGGTTGCCCAGAGAGGTGGTGGATGCACCATCCCTGGAAACATTCAAGGCCAGGTTGGAGGGGACTCTGAGCAACCTGATCTGGTTGAAGATGTCCCTGCTCCTTGCAGGGGAGTTGGACTAGATGGCCTTTGAAGGTCCCTTCCAACTCAAACCATTCTATGATTCTATGATATTTATTAAAAGAAGGGTTGTGCTTCTGAGATCCAGAGAGACTTTGAGGTATATAAATAAACTAGGTTTGGTGGTCAGGCAATAGTTTAAAAATCATTGCTTATGTCAGTGTGACAAAAAAAGAGATATAACTCACAGAGCGATTTTGCACCATGTGCTCGTACTTGCAGTGATGTCAACACATCCCAAAGAGGTGTTTGTTCTCTCTTTCCAGAACTGTAAATGATTTAATTTGGGCAAATGGAAATCTGTTCCTCTGAAAGCCTGCCTGAAATAAGAATAAATCTGGCAACCTGTTGGTATTAAGATGTAGCATTTTGCTGAAAGTGCTCCACTCTCCATTTATGGAGTCTTCACAGATTCAGAGCCTTTGAGATCAGTTCATTCATGGACTGGAAAACAAAGACACAGTTAAGATATCTTCTTGTTTGTTTTCCAAATGTACCAAGATGCCAATTGCTTTAATATAGATGCTAACTCATTTGCCATGTGAGGAAAGGTTGTGCAAGAACAGATCATCTTTCAATCTGTTGGTTTTTTTGTAGAACCAATAAAGAAATTGCATTGTTCTATACCCTTTAATCTGATACCCAAGAAACATTTCTGGAAATACAAGAAGAAACTCCCTATCTTTCAGTTTTTAGACGCTGTTGATACTGAGACAGAGGGTGAGAAAACACCCTCAATTTGTCACTTATATCCATCAGTTAAATTATTTGTCACTAGGGAGTGACAAAAATATTTATTTACGTAATATTCTATATTTTTGTTTACTTATATAACTATGATAAAAGTATGCGAAATTTTATTTTTTTTTATATAGATTAGAGAAATAAGCTATATATGCTAAAGCTCTGAAAGACCTGGTAAACACAAAACAGCAGATGCTAACAAGTACAGTCATTGATCACCTCGTTGGTATGATTAAAAGAAAAGTCTATTTAAAATAGAAGCTCTTTGAAAGCTGAATTTTAAAATCTAATCAGTGTTTGAACAAAGCACAGCACATTGGGAGCCTGATCTGTGACTACTTGCTATGCACTGTATAATTAAATGTTGATAAGGGGTTTGCTCTCATATTTGCTAAATGTTCTACTTTGTGACAAGATGAGCACCTTCAGTAGTTACAAATGCTTGAAGTCACATCTACAAGGGGAGTTCTTCCTGTTTACCTATTGCAAATTAACTTCTCAAGTAAAATGGCCTCAAAATAAGTTAATTTGGAATAATCACCTTTTGTCCTGTGTGTACACACATAACAGAAATGTTACAGCTTTATCTTGCTAAACTAACTTTCCCACGTAAGCAAAACGTTGAAACAGTGCTCATGAAGCTTTTATATTGCTGAATGGATAGGCTACTTGTAAGTTTTATTGCATGAAAATGTTAACGCAGCAGCTGGAAATGAGCTACTTCTATTTTCTAACTAGCTAGTTAGAAAGGAGGAAAAAAAAAAAAAGTTAGAGGCTCCTATACTTCACATATGTGATTGAGAGTTCCAAGTAAGATAGAGTAGTAAACTAGGAATGGTTCACTAGGAGTGGTTCAAAAAGGCATTTGAATAACATGGATTTTATGCAGAATTTAAACTGAATATAAAAAACTGAGAACCAGAGAGCAAGAAAACAAATCACTGATTAAGAAGATGACGAAGAGTGGGTTAAAGTTCAGTGCGGTGCGCGAGTGAATAAAATTTAATCTTGTTCTGAAACAACAAACAGAGCAGCACAATATGCCACGTTCAGGAATGTGAGAGCCATGTTGTATCTGGCACTTGAACAACAGAGAATTATTGCTGCTGATATGGTAATTGCAGAGGTACAGAAAAAAAGTGGGTGGATCATGTGAAATTCATAGAATACTTGAGGTGAACTTACAGCAGGATTAGGCTTTTTCTTTTAATTGTGTACATTGATCTCTTTGCACAACTGGTTTAGTAAAAAAGCATATTGTTCATTCTCAAGAGGTTTAAAAATCCACTTCAGCTCAGCGTCATTTTTTGTTCTTAAGATATTTTGCAACGTGCTTCTCCCCTTTGGCCTACGCAAACAAATATGCCTGCATATGCATACCTATTAAAGCCAGCCAAAATCTGCTGCCTGTAGCTGGCCATCCTGGTAAGAGTATTTCTGGTTGCTTTCCACAATACTTAAAATCATTTTGAACAGTTTTGTCCAGAGCCGGATTCTATGGCATGGGCTGTGCTCATACTCAAAATATTTACTAATCTAAGTCTGATACTGTTGCCTTGTTCAAGGGCAAAACCAAGGTTTCTGCATAGCTTGAGCACAAAATGAAGGACTCGTATGGCAAGCTGGATCTGCATTGTAACTGGGCCAGAGGACTTCCATGATGACCTTGACTACTTTCAGAAATGTCATTGTGTTTCACGTGAAGGGTCAGGCCATCTAAGATAGTGCTTTCCCCTGGTCTGCATTGCTCGCTCCATCTTAAGTCAGCATCATATCTGCTAACTTCTGTTTTGCAACTCTGTTTAAGCGTATTGGATTTCCTAGTGTTGTTGTAACTGCTGATGAGCCCCGTGTTTGCGTTTAATGGGATTTGTGTTTAATGAGACTGCTCACGTGAACAAAAGTTGCTTACAGGATCAAAGGCTGCACCACGAAAAGTGTTCTAGTAACTGGATGTAAATCAAGAACACATTGCTGGATAACAAACTATTTCAAGGCAACAGGCAAAATACACAGCTGGTTACTGCGAGCTGGCAGGCTGCCTGCCTTGCTCATCCATACAGGAGCAATAAAAATGTGCTGTTTCAGAAAGCTCTAGAACAAAGCACCAAGACCCTTAACCTGTCATCAGCTCCCTACTTTCCAGCTCTCAAAATCTTCCTGACGTGTCCCAGAGCTCTCACTCCACCAATATTTCCTGACAAAACCACCAAGTTTTCTCTTCCCTTGTCTACACAGCCTCTCCTGCCCTTCCCCTCAGCCAACGATCTGCTCCTCTTCTCTTGAATGAGCCTTTGCTTGAATTGGCTGAGCTGTCTGACCTTCACTGACAAACGTGTCCATGATAGCACTTGGCAGCAGTTACAGATGAACATGATCATGCTGAGCCAGTGTGGGTCAGATGAAAGGGGCAGAACAATACCAGGTAATGCATTTTTAACATGGCTGGAGCTACCATGGTTTGATTCACCAGAGAAAGTTGGTTTTAGAGCAAATTACTTTTAAGCATCTATTTACAAAGAACAGGCTGATCAAATTTTGCATTATGCTTTCAGTGAGGTTGCACAGGGATGCACACTGTGCAAAATTTTGCCTACCCAGTGGACCATGTGTGGCCCAGTAAAAAAGTGAGGATAATAGTTGATCTTCTCTTTGTAGATTCACATGACCTGATGTTCTGTCACCTTCCTTGGGAAGTACTGTTGACACCTTGTGCTGGTTTTGGCTGGGATAGAGTGAATTTTCTTAACATGTAAATACTCCCGTGCTTCTCTTGGCAACTGGAACAACTTGGCATTTGGAATAACTTAGGTAACAGCTAAAATGGGGGACTTCGAAGCTCTGTTAAGTCTTCAGTCTTAGGCATAGACCCTGATCACATCCACTATCTGGGTGAGACCTAGGTAAGAGCCAGCTCTTTTCTCTCCTTTCCAGTTTCTGTACAAAGGGAACCTGAATGCCTGCTCCTGATGGAAGCTGTGTCATATTCAGGAGCTCTGCTTTGTGATGGAGGATTTGCCCAAGTGTGACACCAGCCTACTGTAGACATGGGCACGCCCCCAGAGATACAGCACAGTACAGCCATTTGAAGGATCAAGTGCACTTTTAGCCTTTTGCTGCTCTGACTCTGCTCACTTCAGTCTTGGCTTCACTGGAAGAAATGGCACTTACATGCGCAACTCAGACTGCTAGTTCTCAAACTATCATACGAAAAATAAAACAATCAAGAAAATTGACTGGAAATGCACATAAATATCTCCTTCTCATTCACATATAAATATATATATAATAATTGTAAGCTCCAGACTATCTCTGACATGAAGGCATAATTGATTTGTGGCAACTGTTTGACGATTTGGAGGATTAAATGCAATTAGAAAATCAAAATTAGAAAATATTGCCTAGTTTGCAAAAATCATTAAATTACAAGATCTGAGGGGGGTTCCTCTGTGTCTAAAAGGACCATATTTTAAATCAAAAAAACACACCATGAACTTTTTTTTTTGTTTGGAATGTTATAATACCATTAAACACATTTCAGACAAGATTGATCCAACAGAAGAAGGAAATGGGCTCCGTGAAACACTGAAATCAAGCTACCTGTTTTTTAATCAGGTGGTCCTTTTTTAACTTCTACCTCAGGATTCCCCTTAAGAATTTGGGCCTGGGGACTATACTGTACCCCCAGAACAGGAGACTGACACCAGAGTTTCATCAAACTGTATAAAATAGCTTACTTCATTTATGTCGCTGTTGTCTTGTGTTACAAACCATCCATAGTCAGACTGTGCGGAGTGGTTCTGCGTGCAGCAGAAGATCTCTGTGGCGCTGTACCCCTTTCCTCCACATTCTCCGGCAGTTTTGCTGTCAGACCCAGAAGCAGCATACATTGAAGCTTTATTAATTCCTGAATGGCTTCCTCTCTATAGCACTCCACAAGGGACCATTAGTGGTTTTTCTCCACTGGGCCATATCTCTAGAAAAGAGATAAATGATGTTGTGAGGTAATTCGAGGGCAGCAAAAGGATCTTTCACCCTCACCAGGATCCCTTGAGGTCCACAGCTATCTGTTTCCAAATAGGACATTGATGAGTTTTTTCCATGCATCAATTTGAAGCCCAGGCTGAGATGCAGGAGGAAACCTGACATACATAGGTAGTGTTGATGCCCATGTTAGGTGTTAGTATGCTTGGTTTCAGAGGCCTCACCAGAGGCTGATTTAAAGCATTTACATCAGTCTGCTGCTCAAAATCACTGAAACCTGGAGGTAAGCAGCTAATTATAGATCCTGTGAATAGATCCATCAGTGGTCATTTCACAGGACCAAGTGATGTCATGCTACAGAATAGCTTTGCCATCAGTTTGACAGGTATTTTACAAAAACAAATGCAGGTGGGGGATTTGCATGTGTGTTTATTATAGATTTTTTGTTGTTGTTTTTTAACATCTCCAGTTCTTCAAGCAAATGAGCTATTTATTAACCAACTGCTACAATGTCAGGTATAAACATTAACCAAGGAAGCGATGAATTGAACACAGTTCCACAGCTGTTTGCTAAATGTTCATTTCAATCGCATATGTGTAGTCCTTAGCTGTCTGGTAACTTGTCCTATAGAAAGAATTGTCAGCTTCAGAGCACTGTAAACTTGCTTCATTCCCTTCCCTCCACCTCCGCCTTTCTTAACTTCCCTTAAATGTCTATCTATGTCAGGGAGAAAAGGCCCTAATGCTGAGTCTGTGTTGAAACTGCTATGGAAAATTTCCCCTGACAGTGTCAGAAATGTTATTGAGAGTCCCTCAGATGGCTACAGCATTCTTAAATGGAACACAACTCACCCTTTTCCCCCTTTAATGTGTTCAGCAGACAGGTGGCAACCCAACTGGTGGCAAATTCCTAAGTATTTATATCCTTTAACTCTCAAATGATATGAACAAGTAATAGGAAATGTCATGCACTGAGTATATGAGTAATGGTCTCATTAATCAATCTTCCAAAATAAACTGGATTGTTATGTCTGTTTTTACCATACTGTAGCTATTTGCAGATAGATGTACTGAAAGAGCAAGCCTGATTCTTAACAGCTCTGCTGAGGCAGAATATCTTATAATTTCACTCCTCTTCCACATGTGCTTTGGCCAGGCACAAGAGAGACTCACAAACGCAGAATACCGCCAAGCTGCAATTGTTTACTTTCTGATGTCAGCATTTGACTCCCACTTGGACATAATTTTCAACTGAGTATAGAAGCTACGAGGCAGCACAGATACGCTCCGGGAGAATGAGATTTTTAACAACTCTAAACTAGCAATGAGACCCAGCATGTTTTGGAGACAATTAGGATTTTGAAAATGAAGTCCAAACAAAACAAAGGATTTTTTAGTTCCTAGTTTCAAGAAAGGATGGTTGACTCAATACTTAAGGTGGTGACTGGTGTCCTGCATGTCAGTTCTAATATGAAACTGGAATTTGTGAGTTACACTGGAGGTCTCATCTGTCTCAGTTCCTGCTTTTCTTGAATCAGTTTTGTCTGTCTCATGGACAACTATGGAGAGGGAGGTGTGTGATTGAGAATAAAGCTCTGTGATTTTTTTAAATCTGTATTTGCATATGCATTTGTAACTAGGGATTTTGTTCTTGTTGTTGTTGAAGGATTTCATACCCCCATTCCTTCAATTACATATATACAACCTTGACTAATTTTATTCCAGGGTCTTTTTTCACACCACTACCAATGTGAAAGGGCCTCTAAGTGGATGTAAATGTAATTTTCTACCATTAAAAACTCCAGTTGCTAAGTACAACAACAACTTTTATTGGTCCAATAAAATCTAGACGCCATGCCACAGAGGCATGCCACAGACATAGAGACAGAATCTGAATGTTTTTAACATCCACTGAGATTAATCTAGACCACTTAAAATACATTATTATGTATGTAATCATATGATTATTGTACAGTCTCTTTTCAACATAAAGATAAGCTTGTTTGTAAACTTTAACTGTTTACATGTTACTTTAGCAATTTTTACAGTATAAATTAATATTTAATAACCTGGCTTTATAATCTTTGATTTAGCAATAATGAGATCAACCCTACAATGTATATTTTTTTGAAGTACTGACTTATACTGTCCAGCCAAACTTCCTCCTGAAATAGCTTTGCTCATAGAAATTTATATATAGAAATGTATACACTGGAATTTCATAATAATTACAAGACTACCTTAATGTTAGACAGATAAATTTTCAGCTAGGTGTACTGATGCACAAGGAGATTTCTCAGTGTAAAATAAGGATACTAGACACAGGAACCATGACTGCCCCATCTATACCATACAGTAACTTAGGTTGGAAGGGACCTCTGGAGGCCAGCTGGTCTAACTCACTATACATGCAGAGCCAACTTCACATTAAATCCAACTCCAACGTTAGATCAGGTTGCTCGGGACCTCATCCATTCCAGCACTGACCATCTCTAAGGACAGAGAAGCCACAGCCTCTCTAGGCACCTGTTCCAGTGTTTGACCACCCTCATTGTGAACAGCTCTTTTCTAATATCGTCGGACGGCAAATGTCAACCTAATGACCGTCAAAGAGAATAACTCACTCTACTTCTGCTGGATTGGTAAGCTGACTTGACTCATGCTGCATTATAACAATGCCAGATCCACAGCAAGGAAAGTGGCAGGAGCTTGCAGTTAGAAGCAGAGGGTAGGAAACTGTGAGCTAGAGCATCTCCTTTTGGCATCGGCAACCTGTTAGATGGGCTCAACCAAGTCATCTGCCTGCATCTTCTCAAGGCTCTGTACACCCCTGTGAGAAGGGACCACCACTGGCATATGTTGGTTCACTCTTCGCCTACCAGTTGCTGTGCGTCCTTGTTCCCATGTCGCCGTCTCCTCTGCAGTGGTTCAAGCCTATGTTCATTCACATTCTGTAAACCAAATGGGGGACCAAGCTCTTCTTTCAGTGCCATCCAGCTTACAGCATTTGTGCAACTGCATCCCGATCTCCCGCCAGCGCTATATGGTAAGAAGGTATTTAAAATGAATCATCAGTTATAATAACCATTTTTCTTAAACTGCAGCTGACATCATTTAATTGTAAGTCCTCATACAAAATAACAGATGAATAAACATACAATTTCTGCAACTTAGTAATTAGACAGGCCCTTCTAACAGGGACTTCTTTTTCCTTTTGTGTTCTGTAACTCAAATTGCATCTGCCATTTTCCCATAAATGTCTCCACTGTCTGGCTTACAAAAGAATCTATCCTCATATGTTCCTGTCCAGAAAGTTCTTCCGAGCTTACACAATTGCCAAGAAATAATGTCTTGGAAAGTCATGTCCTCTACTTGAAAATCCCCCTCTTAAAAAATCTTCTTCCCCATTTGATTTCATAATATCCCATTTAGATTTTAAATGGTCATGAAAATGCACATTCTTCAGCATAAGTTTATCTGGAACTCATCATCTTTTGATTAGTAGCTTGAAACAATTTTTTAATGACTTGAGAGTCAACAAGCCAAATTTATATCTGAGGTAAGTGGGTGTAACTTCACATAAGTCATGAGAAGTCTGAGGCAGACCTTCACATAGAAAATAAAATATTGAATTTGCAGCCCTGTGTTTTCCCCTCACTTTTTGCAGGCTGAACATAAACCAAGGGTTTAAACAGTTTTAATATGTTAATAATTCTTCCCCCAGCTACAAGGAGAACAAGTGCTAAACTACTTTGAAGCAGAAATGTTCTTGCAGGATTTTCAAACCTCCTGTAGAGCTAAAAGAGTTGTACTCATACCTAACTCACAGAAGCCAGCTTGTTCGCCAGCATCGGAAGGGTAGTCAAGAAAGCAATATAAAAATAAACAAGCAGACCTTCACCTCACCTTCCACCTTAGAGTTGTGAACTCAGATTGCTACTAAAATAGGCATATTCTAACCTTGCACCCTAAAAAAGATAAAATGACAGGCTCTGAAATTTTCACATGCTTCTTTTCCACGTAACCTGATATTTTCACCTGTCCTTCTCAACAAACTCTGCTGTCTGTTGTTGACAATTGGGCTAGTACCAGGCTGACAATTTTCTGACCAGTGCATTCAACAAAACAAAACACTCTTCAGACTTAACAGTCTTTCTTTCTATGAATGTTTTTACTCTAGGGCAAAATATTGATGTTCTGGGTGTTATCTACTTAAAAGTTTATATGAATGAAAGCTTATAAATGCAGGTCATTGTGGTGCTCGTGCCCTTCTTTCTCACAGCAACAACAAATAGTATTTAACTTGGTTTTCTTTCCCCTTTTAGAACTCAAGTTTTTTGTTTTCATTTCCATTATGGGTTTGTCTGTATTTTCTTCTTTTGCTATGAGGCTCTTTTTATCTATTAAGTACATTTTAATGATCCTGCGGAAGATAAATCCATCTCTTTCACTATCCATTTGAATAACAATATAGTTTCACTTGCCTATTACTGCAACACCCAAATTGCACCTTAGAAATAAAATAAACAACAACCTATCAGATCCACAAGGCTTAGGATATCCAAAAGCGTCAGGAGCTGTTAAAGGTAGAAAGAAACAACAGAACGGATTAGGAGAAATGGTGAAGACTCTAAAACTGTCAGAAAATTTCCTCTCCTATGTACCTGTCTTGAAAATAAAAATATTTTAAAACAAATAAAATTAAAAGTAAACTGGTTTTTAATACCACAGTTTATTAATTCACTTTCTACTTTTGGACTTCTAAACAAGTTTCCTGATTGTGAGCTTACTTTAGCATGCTATCAAGACCGCAACTTTGTACTTAATGGTTTATATTGACCCAGATTCCATTTCACATATCACAACTTTAAAAAAACATTTTATAAATGCTCTCCTTTTTCATCATATCCTTGGTACTCTTAAGAAAATATTTCATTATAAGAAAAAAAAAAGGTCTGAAATATATTTAAGGTTAGCAATTACTGTACTCTCACATCATTTAAAGTATTCAAGTGGTTAAAAAGAAAGATATGAATAGTCAAAGACCTCATACATTTTATGTTGCCCTCATAATAAACACAAATACATTTTAGTTCTGATTCATCATTGGCCATAAACAATACGTGAACATACAAAGCTACTCTCCAGATAGTATAAATTGGCATAGCAACTTAAGTGTTAGTTGAGCAATGATGATTTACACCATCTGTGCTTACAGCCCATTACAAGCCGATTTCAATGCAAGTACACCAGCCTACAGACAAGCGACTAGCTGTGAGTAAGAAAGAAAAGAAGGTGAGAGGGTTGTTTATTGTGACAATTATCTTACTTTCTGAAATATGTCTGTGATTTTTTTTTAATGTGTCACTTTTTTTTGTTGGTTGTTTAAATATTTTCTCTCTATAAAAGTGAGAAATGTTACTAGTTCAGTTTCTCAGTTGCTGTAGATTTGTCTGAACCTGCTGTTTCTTGAGAACAGTATTTCATTAGTCTGTTTCCTGATGACAACATGTTATTATGCTCCTTTTCTGTAAATAATATTTATTATGATCTCCAATTTCAAATGCTTTCTCAAAACTTAATCTTGCTGTTTTATGAAGAAGTGGTTTAACCATCAAAATAGCTGCTTTTTGTGTCCTTAAGATGATTAGATGGATCAAAAACTCATGAGCTTTATAAAGCCCATCCATAGAATCAGAAATTATTATTACTACTTCCTTTGTCTATTCTCATTGTCTTCTGTTGTCTATCTCACTTACAGCCTTTTTGTGTGCGCATCTCTAATTGCAAACTAAGCCAACAAACTTCTGTGCAAATGCTTAATTTTACAAATGTGCCTGCTCAGGTAAAAAAAAAAAAAGCTACTATTTCTTTTGAGAGATGGAAGAGAAGAGATGCAGGAGGATGAGTTAGTGGTTAGATTTGGGATTTAAGAAAACTTGGTTCAGTTCTCTGATCTGCAATCAGCTTGCTATACCACCTTGAATGAGTTACTTTATCTCAGCATCTCATTCTTACATCCATAAAACATGGTATCATGATACTCCTCTGTCCCACAAGACTTACAAAATTAAAGGGTACTCAGAAACTATAAAGATAGGGATCATGTAAATCCCTATTGAGTAATGGATATAGGAAGTATTATGAAATAAGGAGATACAGGGAAGCAGGCAGCTGATGCTCTCCTTCCTTTTTTTCTGTACTTTCTGCTGCTCTGTTTCCTGTAATTCTCCCTTTCTCTTTCACTGCTCCAGATCATCCACTGTTGTCCTACAAAGAACAAGAATATTGCTCCATCTTGTCTTACATTTGTCCTAGCTCAAAAACATGTACCTGCATTGAACCTAGACCTCTCCACTTGCATGCTCACTCCAGCTTGTTTGGCATGCTATGAATCTGGCAGTTCTGGAGAAGCTACGGGGTAGTAGAGGTATGAAAACTACCTGCAGCGACAGAATAGTGAGGCTGTTCTTATTTAGGCATTTTCCAGAGGGGTACAGCTTCCCAAAGTCTGATGCACACATGGAAAGGAAGAATGGGAAGATACTGGTTGTTCTCAAGTCACTGTTTTCCCCTGAGCATTGCTACTCTGCACCCTACTTCTCTGATGCCTGCATTTCTCACACTACTCAAATTCCTCCTCTAGGCTGAGCTCTGTGATCTCCTGCTAATCTCCATCTGCAAACTTTTCTCTCTTTTCTGCGCTTTCCCCACCCTCAGTCCTACATCTTCTATTCCTACTGGTTTCCAAATTCTCGTGTTCCCACTGCCATGAAGCTCTCCCACAAACTTGTGCTGCTCCAACTGCCGTACCCTGCTGTCTATGCCAGCAAAGCTACTGGTATCTAAAAATGCTATGAATGTTTCAGTGTGGATATCTCGGCAACTCTTCTATTTTTAAATACTCTGAAGAGCTGTTGATAGCAGTTGTCTGGTACAGCAGTCTGCTCTGAAAGCAGATTAGGCCAAACTACCCAGTGCCCCTGAAGCTGTCTACAAAAAGGTCATCACCCACTTCCCATCTGTTGACTTGGGTTTCCCCTAATCCATTTCAGCCAAAACAAACCAGTTCAGCCAACATTTACTATTTAAACTGCTTAAGCTACTCTGGTTGACTTTGGCCAAAACAAGTTTGGGAGGAATTGAGTGAGCAGCTTGCAGGTCGGTAGGAGAGGTGGTAACCTTTGGCAGAAGACAGCTGTGACAGCAACTGGGAGCTGTCTGGGAATGGTAACCTCTTCAGCAACCACCTCAGCCTGTGGAGGAAGTGAGCACCCACAAGGGGATTTTAAAGCATGGTAAATTCTGTGCTTTAAGTTCGAGTCTCACTTATTTCGCAAGAGGTTCCTCTGGCAAACCACTCCTCTCCACTGCGCAGAAAACACGATGACGTTACTCAGGCTGTCATTCATCTTTCTCCTGTTTAATCACTGCTAACTGATTAACCAAGTGAAGTGCCACAAAATCCATTAGCTGGAAAAGGAACAAAAAGCAATGCTAGCTTTTATGAATAAATAGAGAAACCTTTGTAAACAAGGTGTGTAACCTCCAGCTCTTGAAAGTACTCACCTATTCCCATTCCCCTGGCCCTCCCAGCAAGAGGGGCAGTGAGGGGTGACGCACTTACAGCCACTCCTGCCAGAAGCAGAACATGAACTGGTAGGACATGGGAGAGTGTCAAAGTTCAAGTGCTGTTGCATAGTCTGCTGGAGAGCCACCATGAGCTCTCATGAGCTTGATAAGGAAGAACAAGAAAGGGATGCTAACATTAACTCATCTTTCAGTACCACTTTGCTGAAAAGGGGCAGTGAGCAGTGATGCAAAAAAAAAAAAAAATCCCTTGCCAGAAACGTAGCAAAATATATTTAATAGAATTGATGGACCTTTGAAAACCTAGGGAAGGAAGGCCAGCAGCCAGGGACACCAGCAAAGCCAGGCATTTCCTCTGCCAGATGGTTCAGGTGTTTACCAAACTAAGGCCTGACTCTCTCCCTGGTTTGCGCCAGCAGTTGAGATCGTTTCCAGGAGCCTGCTGTGCAAGTGGTAGGGAGGAACGAAAGGCTTTCAAGGAAAAAAAAAAAAAAAGTTAAGCTGTAGTTAGACTCTGACACGCAAACGAATTACTGCTCCTTCACGAGTGACCACCCACCAGCTGAGGCATGTCAGCTGCCAACACGTGCACGCTTTGCCCGTTGCGAACAGGAGGTAAAGGATGTGACCGCTAATCTCAACGAAGTGGGGCCAGATGCTGCCGTGTTTGAGTCCTCCGCGCTCCTTCCGCTTGTGTCTTCAGGTTAGCAACAAGCTTGTACAGTTTCACCCTGCAATGCCCTCCCAGATCAGATTCTCAGGCTCAGCTGAAAATAAAAAGTTACTCTTGGTAACAACTTCAACCTGCAGGAGTTAATTGTGATATCACTGTGGTTCAGTTGCACTTTTTATGACATAAGGGAAAAATTACCCTGCCTCTAGAGTGAAAAAGCTTTAATTTGCTATCCTAGACTTTTCTGTATGTATCTCTTTTTTTTTCTTTCAGCTAAAAAGAAAAATATTCAAAAAAGATCACAAGTGTTTTTTTTTCCTACAGTTTTATAGTGAGAATACTTTTTCAGTCTCCCAATTAAAAAACCAAAAGAACAGTTACGTAAGGTGTTACCAAGTTGAGACGATAAAAGGGAAGAGAGAATTGAAATGTCTTTCCTCCTCACCACGTGCCTCTCTCCACTGCTCCCCACTTCTCTTTGTGAGGATAACCATGCTGGAACTATTTGTTCCTGCACTTCTCTGGTCTGAATAAGCTGGGGCACTGGCTGTCGCCTCAAGTTTCTCTGGCACGCTCTCTGATCCCCTTCGTCAAAAAATGGGTCAGTTCTAGCTCCGTTAACTGTGCAGACTAAATACTGTGGGCACTTTCGGGGTTTGCAAAAGGAATTTCAGGGCCACTGATTAATTGAGACAAAAAGGCAAAACTGTCCTTCAGCTACTACAAGACAGATGTGCAAAATAGTGAGCATAGGAACATAAATTGCTTTACCACAGTTTCTTCACTGCTTTTGAACTTTCTTTTGTCACTGTTTTACGGAGTCTGGCCTTCTCTCAGGACTTCTCTCTCCCCCTCACACTCTGCACTCCCTTGCAGAGAACGTGACTGTTCAGTGTGAGTGCCAACAGGGCTTTCTCGTGAGAGACAGCTTGCAGCTCCTTAACACTGGGCCCTTTGTCAAGGTGGTTCTTGGTCAGTTTTGCCAGGACAGGGCCCACCACCATATAACTTGCTCAGACTTGCCTGTTTCCCAAAACACCAAGCACACAAAACACTTTACCGCGGGCGATAGCTTTATGCCTTTCCCAAGGCATTTTGTTTGAAGAGACAGCCACCAAGAGCACAAGGGCCCGTGTGGTTAATCCTCTTTCTCATCCTGTCTTCAAAGGGTTTGTGGCACCAGGATTCAAAAGCCAGCAGAGGAGACTGACGAGGGTTTGAATTCTACTGCTTAAGATGTCCTGTGTACCCAGCAGTGGCGGCAGGCTCTTCTTAGTGGCGATGCCTCTGAGGGGGATGCCTCTGAGGGAGAAAGAGGGCTGCAGAATATTCTGTTGTACCTGGAAGAGGGTTGCATAAGACAGACAGAACCCACCAGACCCCTGAAGGATGTACCTCGCTAGTTAACATTGGTACTAGCCAGAATAGATATGTGTTAGATAAAGTAATTTCTGTGTATGTGTTTAGACTCAACTTTAACTTTCCTCAAGTTACTGGTTTTAGATGTGGTTTTTATTTCTTTTTTTTTTTTTTTTTAATTTAACAAGGTTATTTAAAGGGTGAAGGCCCTCAACCTGCCATGAAGCCCACAGGGCGCTCTGCCCGCATGAAGCTGTGCTACCGCAGGACGATTTGACGCCTTGACGCTTTAACGATTCTGCGTCATACCCCACAGCGTTACCTTTTAAAAGGTAAGACCAGTGTTTATGCAGTTACCTGGAGGGCTCGCAGTGGTACCGAGGGGCCTTTACATGGTGGCACCGGGCACAAAGCGCCCCGACCGCGGGCCGGGGAAGCGGCGAGGGGAGGCCGCTGAGGGCCCGGGCCCACCGCGGCGTCGCGCAGCGCCGCATGGCCGCCCCCCTCGGGCCCCGGTGTGGGAGCCGGCGCAGGCCCCGAGGCCGGGGACGGAGGGGGACGCTGAAGCGGGACGGCCCCTGCGGAGAA
>WHYT01017020.1:28494-65333 GCA_009806455.1 Tetrax tetrax
GGGGGGGGGGGGGGGGGGGGGGGCGCTTTTTTTTTGTGGGGAAGGGGAGTCGGCTGGCCGCTGGTGAGGGATGAGCGGGAGCCGCTTCAGCGCGCCCGGAGACCGACCGGCTGCCGGGGGTGTGCGGGGAGGCTGCGGCGTGCGCCTCTGCCATTCGGAACTTAGGAAAGAGGGCTGGCGGCGAGTAGGCTTTCCACCGCGGAAACCGGTCGGGGATGCTTTAAAGCCCCCAAGGGCTCCCGGAGACAGTGTTGGAAGTTCAGCCTTCCACTTGGAAAACGTTTAAATTGAGGCAGTTGACAAAATGGAGGGCTGCCGTGGAGTCCAGGAGTTGAAGCAAGTTGCAAATTGTTAACCTGGTACATCGCGCTCGTAAACGAATAACTCCGTGACAGATACCCGCTCCTGAATTTTATTTTTTCCTTCCCCTGTAGAAGTGGCGGGGATGAGGAGTTGAGCGCGCATCAGTGGGTGCCGAACAAGGTGTATGGGATGTCCCTGTTGCAAAGCCTGACCAATGGTTGGGTTTTGCAGTGGCCAAAAAACCATCTGGTTAGATGTCAGGTGGGAAGCTGTTTTCTTTGAAAAGGAAAGCCAGGAGAATTTGCCTTCTTTTACTGTCGTTTCAGCTGGTTGAAATAGTAAATCGATCTTTCGGTTTTCCTTCAAGTGAAGGGTGTAGTCATAGTGAGCCGTATTGTCTGACCTATGACTAACTTTTTTTTTTGTTCAAACATTCGGTGTATACCCAGCAGAATAAATAGATCTGTGCTAGTTTTGAAAGCTAAAAGCAGATTGAACTGTTTCTCCTTGTAAGGATGTGTGTTGGGGTTCTTAAAAGCAAAAACCCCAACCAAAACCCTAAAATGATTTTGTAATCCGTGCTTTAAGACTTATCCTATTCCTGGAAGCGTGTGGTTTGGTAGATGCAGAGTTTACAAAGTCACAACTGACCGAACAGGAGTTGGTTTAGACTCTTGTGTTTTGAGGGGAGGTAGAAAAATACTAAGTCTTAATTTCTTTTTATGGTGTTCATCCCACTGCCCATTGGAGATTGAAGCATTCATCACAGTTGTTTATGTTGGCTGTCTGGGGGTTTCTGTTTGAACGTGGAGCAAGTATGCAGCAGGGGGGGTGTACACGTATTTTTAGCTTTAATTTTTAATGTCAAAAGAGACAAAGACTAGTGATATTCAAAAGTAAATCCTGCATTTACTGAGAATGCTTATTAATATTTTTAGGAAGGAATCTATAAAAAAATACCTGAGGTATAATGAATTCTGGTCATGATGCTTGTTTAATGCAATAGTGCTTCAGTATATCTTAATACACAATTTCAAAGTCTCTTTTTAATTGAACAAGTAAGTAAAAGCAGCAGAGAAGGTGCCAGTTCCTGTCCTAATTAGAGGTGGTAGCTGCAAAATGCTGTATGGTTAATATATGTGCAAGGGTCCAGAAAGCCCAGCCAAGCATTTAAAAACGCAACATGTTATATAAAGGTACAGAAATACATTCCTGCTCCAGTAGTTCTGGTTCTGTTAGCTACCTAAGCAGATATAATGGAACAAAATCACACCAGGAAAACTTCTGTAGGAGAAAATTAGCTCAATTTATCTTTGTTTCTGTAAAATGCATGCTCTTCTTTCAGCAAAGGTAGCTAGCTAGGCAAGGATGTTTGCTTTTAGCTAGAATAGCTTCAACTGTCCATAGGAACGGTATCAGCAGAAGCTGTGCAGGAATGTGTTAAATGGATTTCACTGGGAGCTCTGTCTCTCAAGCCAGTGCCGCCAGCTCTTCTGGGGTCCGCGCCAGCCCTCAGCCCGCAGGAGGAGTTGCGGTTGTATCTGCCATGTGCCTGTGCACCTTCCTTGGCAAAATGACTCTGCCCTGTGCCTCTGTACTCACAGCCAGCAGCTGGAGATACGGTGAGTGAAGTCGTCTGGAGATGCTAGAGATGTGCTGGTGGAACAGGTCAGCTGCTCTTCTGCATTTAATGTAAGTGATTCATGTAGGCCTTAAGAAGTCCTAAGAGGGCAAATTCAGGCTCTGTTCTAGACCTCTGTAAGAAACGCTGAATAGGCAAATTAGCCATTGATTTCTGTGACTTGCATTGGTCTTCAAGTGAGCTCTGCTCTAGTGCATTGTGCAGTAAGAGCTGTGTGCAGGGCAAGAGCCTTGCTCAGTCACCTGTCTCTTTGTTTGACACCTTAATCCACAGACCTGTTCAGCAATATTCACTGTTTTCAAAATACAAATATTCCAAGAAATACAGTAAGCACAGCTGAAGCATTTTTTACATTAAGAAAAAGGAGGCGGGGCAGTAGCATTCACTTTACAGTAAGTATGTTATGTCTGCTGAATTTTCTAGGACTTTTTTTTTTTTTTTTAAATCTTTTCTTTTTATTCTTTTCTGTAAGAGCAGTCAGGAAAGCATCAAGCGTCATGGATGTTCTTCAAGTGCTGACAGTTCTTAATAGCCAGATGGTGTAGAGTAGTTACTGTCAAAGGATGAGGTGTGGAAGGATTGGCATATCCTTTCGTTTTTCACTTTTGTTTCACCCCAGGAAGAAACCTGGCTTTCACCTGTGAATCCCGTGAATCTGTCTCCACAGATTTGTTATTACGCTGGTCAAATGACTACACACTTATTGCAGTCTTGTAGCATTTTGGCCATAGTTGTGTAATGGTATGTCCACGATTATTTAAGAATTATCAAGAAGCTGGTTTTATGGGTAATAGGGAAGTAGCCATGTCCCTGATGTGTTGAATGGTGTGTTCACTTTCCCTACAGTTCCTTAAGGATTGCTTCCAGATTTATCATAGTGACATGGAGGGTTTCTGTAGAATATTTTAAATATCAGTAACTACATATTGTATCAGTGTCAGTAATATTTGTCTGATTTATTTGGTGTCTCCCTTCATAAACAAAGGGTAATGTCTCATTCTTTAGGGCTGTCGACTGCATACATGGACTCTACTTTCAGCATGAATCAAAAGCCATAGGTGATGGTTGGCCTGGTGATGTGTATCAGGATGTCAGCCTGGACTAAAGTCAGCATTTAACTGAAGACCAGGAGTCATTCACATGAAGACAAAGCCAACACTGTAACTTCCTAATTGTTACTTGGGGGGACCCTATCCTCAGAGTTTTCTTTATCACTAGTATAATAGTATCACTGCCCTGATGCCAAAGCTAATTGAGATGAAACTGGCTCTGGAGCAAGGCTAGAGGCTGAGATGCCCTGTGCTGCTGCAGTGTTGCTGCCGTCTGAGGACGGCCGTGGGAGCAGGGAAGGTTATATTGTTACTTCTCTCCTTCCTTGGACCTGATCTTTGGGTTGGTATTAGCTTGGCAGCTCCAAATAATAAATCTCCATTATAGGTCCTCTGTAACCTTTCATAACACCTGAAAGAAGCAAAAAAGACACATTAATGGTAAAATTTGGCATCTTAACCTTCTGGGTTTGCATAGTTTTAATCTGAGCTGTTCTTGATTTGCTTATGGATAGGGCCTGTTGGCAGCTATCATGATCTCCAGTGGAGATGATGTTGGCCACCAGTGAATTACTGTTCCTCGGCAATCAAAGAAAATCTGCATCTAGAGTGTGTGTATGGAGGATGAGAGGGAAGATGGGCGTCAGTTCAAGGCCTTGTTTCCTTTTGCTGCGCTATGTGGCCTGCTGCTGAGCCAAGACTGACCTACTCAGAGTTGGCTCTGGGAAGGCTGGCAGCTTTCCATGTTGTGTCCCTAAGAAGTGCGCCAGCAGCTGAAAAAAAAAAACCCCAAATTAATAATTGGGCAGGCTAGGAAAGAGGGGAAAGAGTGTTGCCTCAGTGACGGGAAGTTTCCTGTGGGGCTGTGGGGATGCAGAATGATCTCTTCTGCTGCGGACCTTTCCAGGCTCTCATGCTGCTGCTTTTTTGCGCTTGCACTCTCTGAAGCTTTAAAGTTTGTGCCGCGTGAATATGCGAAAGGAACTGCTGAAACAAGGTCTTTCTTTGTGAGAAAGTCGGTTATCTCTGCTCTTTCTTGGTCACAGTATGAGCCGTACGTCACCAGTAACTTACACCACTTCTCTTTAGAGTGTTCTTGAAACTAATTTTGCCCTATGTAGTACAAGTTTTCATCCTGTTTCTCAGACACGAGGATCAGTTCCTTGCACGGACCTCCTCAGGTAAATTTGTGCTCTCTTTTGGTTTCAAGCTTAAGTTATAAACTTCTGTCAGTTTTTCAGCAAATAAAGAAAATTAGTTGAGAATAAATGTAACTTTTTTTTTCTTCTGTAAGATCTTTTACGTGCTATCCAGAGTGATAGTCTGCTAAAATAGTATAAAAATTTTTCTTTGTAAAATCACAACACTGTTCCATTAAATTAGTTTGGCAGAAAACTATGACACATGATTTCTAATATTGAGGCTAAAACAATGTTACCCGTTTTAATTGTGCGTCACTTGATTTTGCTTTACTATAATAATCTATGAATTGAGCCTGTTTGTTGGCTAAACGATAGATCAGTGGCTTGTAGAAATATTCTCTTTTTAGACATCCTTTCCTGCTTGTCTAATTTTTTTTTATGTATTACAGAAGGAATTGTGGGAAACAAAAAGATGGGTCTGAGTGTGTAATGTAGCAACATTGGAATGAGAACTTTACAGAGAGCATGAAATGATGAAGACAACAGAGACTAATTGTATGAAAATTCCTCTTATGCACACGTTCTTGAGTTTGAATAACTAGTATGTATTCAGCCTGCTGGATTAGAAGACTTTGGCTCTGCATGTGTAGCATAGATGTTGCTCTCAAAATAAGAGAGCAACTCTGCCTCCCCCCACACTATTCTGAATAAAATGCTTCTTCATTTCTGGGTGTAAGAATCATGCACCCCAGACTTTTAAAAACTCAAATGCCATGTCAGGACTTGAATTTCTACCTGGCAAGACGGTGCTTGCGGGGGAGGGACTTTCTTGATAGTGTATATTTCACTAAGCTTGTATGATCCCTTAAGTGTGTAAGCCACCCATCTTCTGAAAGTTATCTTCCAAATACGTCCAAAGAGTCTGAATTACACTTTAGAGAGCTTCTCTCAACATGCCATCCCACTACTAAGCAAGCCTTAATTTCAAAGATGGGTCATAAGCACCAAGAACATATTTGCCCAAAGGATGGGCATGAGATTACTTTCCAGTCATTGTGTTATTGCTGTCTGGAATAAGTATAGCACCTATCATCTCTACGGTTCCCATAGGGATCTTGTTACAGGTAGGAACCTGCTTAGGTGTTGCGATTTCATACCTTTTTTCTTTAAAGATTATGCTTGGCACTCAGTGTTTTCTCTTACTTTTCAGCTCTGCTATCCCAGACAGTTTCATGGGGATCTATTTGAACTCCAGAAATTTGAGAAGGAGGAGAGTTAGGAGGGGGAAAGAACCTTACGTTGCATGTCTCTTCACTAACCCCAACAGAAGTGCCTTTCTAAATTAAGAGTGTTTAGGTACAGGCCTTTTACTGGCAAAACTTGGGGAGCATACAGAATATACTTAATCTTGGTTGCAGCAAAGATTAATAAAGCTTTGCCAGGTTTTGAGCAAGCATGAGGAATGTTCCAGGAAAAAAGTACAGCACTGATCTTAGCGCATTGGATTGACATCTTTTTAGGTCCAAAAGAATCTGAAAGTACATGCTAGATTGAGTCCAGATTAGCAGAAGACAAATGATGTCACCAGTTCAGTAGGGCTACCTCTGGGTGTCCCAAGTCCCTGGGCGCAAGACAGATGTGCTCCAAATTGAGGACAGGCTGTGAAAACCTCTCTTCTCATAGTCTGTTGAGAGTTCTGCATTGATGGCAAGTCTCTTCTCACAGCAACAGGACCCAGTACCTTCTTCCCCTTTCTCCCAGGCTACTCCTGTCTCATTTCAATTTCCTAAAAGCTCTCAAGCTTTACACAGCAAGTGCTCTGAGGTCTTACTGAAGAGAGGTAATACACAGCGACTGGTGTCTAAATTCATAGTCCTGTATCTTGGGAAGACACAGTAGCTGAAGGCAGACAGGCGCCATCCTTGTAAAAGCTGGTAAACTCTGTGATCTTCTACCTAGTAGGAAACTTATTTAGGGCATAGTTAGACAAATTATTTGATAAAGCTGCTTGTACTTGTACTTTCCTCTGCTACCTTGTTTGTTTCTGTCTCCCTTTTCAGTTTTGTTTTGTTTTTTCTCACATGTAACTTTTCATCTGGATATGTACCATGGTATGTTTTTCCTGGTCAGTGAAGTGAGCCCTCCTGTCCAGCTGCTGAAAATCCCTGACTTTTTGTGCTTGACATTCTGTGAGCATGCTGTCAGCTTCTCAGTCCTCTCTGCTTGTTAGATGATCCATCTTTGGATACCATCCAGTTGACAAAGCCTGTTTCCTCAATGAGGCTCACTTTACCTGTCTGCTGTGATTTCCAGGTGGACCTATTTGAGGATGCCCTAAAAATCTCCTTATCCAGCCCAGACATTGTTAGATGACTAGCACATTTGTTGCCTGTTTCCTCTCAAAATATTGCTGAAAGAAAGTTAACTCCTTTAAGCATAAAATGGATGAAAAAGAATAGTAATGCAAGTGCAGGTCTCCGAGATACTACTCAGGACGGCAAAAGAAAGTGTGGAAATACTAAGAGTGGCTTTCATTGCACATTTTCCCAAGCTATTTTTTCCATGAAGAGACTCACATCTTTCTAGCCCCTCAGATTTACAGGACTCCAATCTTTTTCTCCAGGCTTGTATGACTTGCCAGCTCTCCTGCAGGTGTGACCTGTTCTGGAACGAGGAAACGTGTGGTGTCTTTTTTTCCCCTTGTTGCCTCATGTATGCTTAAACCTATAGAAAACTGTGGAGGAAGCTCAGGCATGCTGTTCCTCTGACAGCTTTCTGCAAATATAAGCTATTAATGACCATTGCCTTTCATGGGCAAAAACAGTACTGGCAATCCTTTGTGCACTTTATTTAATGGTGTAACAAGCAAGCACATTAGCTATTTTTATTCAAACGCCCAGACATAAGCCAGTATGGCAAAGTGGCTATGAAATGTCTGCATAGCTAAGTGAAAATACAGCTGCTGTTTAACACGAAATCTTTTTCTTTTAGTTGCAGGATTTTGAGAGGGTACAACCAATGATCATCTAATCTTTCTAATTGAGCTGCGGTGAGGATTTTCAAGATTTTGCATTAAAATAGGCAGAATGTTCTTTTCAGTCGCTGACTTTGTCTACTGTTTCAGTCAACAATAAGGAGGTAATGCAATAGGGGAGGTGGGTGGGTGGAGAAGGGGGGACTAATTCAGGTTAAAGGTTCAGGTCTTGTCCTTTCAGGAAGCTTCGGGACTGTCTGTTCCTATGTGCTGCTTAGTGGCAGGCACACAAAAAAAGTAGAGTACAGTGACACTATTAGCAAATGCTAGCTCAGAGAGATGCAGTGTTTGTTTTACGAATTTTTAAAGGCTGCCAAGTCCTTCGATAGTGGTTTTTCCTCTTTTTTTCTTTTTTTTTTTCCTTCCCCCTTTTCCTTGAAGAGGTTGTCTACTTCGGCAGAAAAATGGCTTTTATGACTTGATGAATAACTAAAAAAAAATTCAAGACAATGTTGATTTTTTTTTTTTTTTTAAAGTCTCGGAATATTTCAAAGCCAAGAATTTATGTTATGGCTTAACTTGGGAGGGGTGTTGAGCATTTCATTTTTTGTATGTGTACATGCTCAGTATATTATGCCTCAATATGGACATACGTGGTCTCCAGTTCAATTTTGGTTTAAAAAGAAACAAAACCAGAACTTTTAAGCATATGATAGATGTTAGAGATTCTAAGGGCAAATAAAGAAATCACTTAATATTATGCTTTTCCTGACCTGGAGCCTATCTGATACTGGAGCAGATATCTGGTAGTAGCACATTTTTGTGGATCTTTGCTTAACTAAATTATAAAGTACATTTCTGCTTTTACTCAAAATGCGATTAAATTGCTCTGCAGTGGAAAAGTATTCAGGCTTAGCACTTTCTGGAGCTGAAGGTTCAAACAGTATGTTCAGATTCAAAAGTTGTGTGGTACTAGGGTCAACTTTTGTCATTGTGAAAATACTAGAAACGGGAGACATACATAAGGAACAGAACTTGAGGGAGTGAAACAAGTAATAATGGAGAAGGTGTTGATCAGATGTTGGAAAAATATACCATATGGGCTAAATAAAGGGGGGGGGGGGAAGAATAGAGTCAACAGCTATGAAAAATATTTTTAAAAAGGAAGAAAGGAGTTCTGTGTTAGTTGCACACGAAAATGACCCTTTTAAATCACAGAAAACATAGTTCTAATGTGACAACAAGATAGGATCATTCCACTTTGGCTAGTAATACTAAGCTTGTAGGTAACAAAAGAGTTATTTTCTGTGTGTATGAGGAAAAGCCATTTGACATGCTATCTAAATGGAGTCTAATAACAAGTTCTAGGAAGTCCAGGGAAAGACGTAGCTTCCAGTGAGTTCATAGTCGTATATACTATTTGTGTATCTAGAAAATATGTTCTAAAGATTGCTCTGAAGTTCTGTTCTAAAGTTCTGCTCTCTTTCTGAGTCTGTATTTTGGTTTGTAATTCATGTAACTGAAGATACATATTAGAAATCCTGGATTAGAATATGTGGCGGCTTTTGGCAAAATAATACTGCGTGGGTTTGTGTATTTGGTCTTTATCACTAGGCATTTGTAAATATTTAAGAAAGAATTGATTTCAAAATGTTGCACTATAAACCGTATCTTCATGTTGGAAATTTGTAAGGTTCAGAGACTTGGGCTTCAAATAGCGTGCTTCCGAGTCCACGTGAAGACATGTCTCTCAATGCAACTGAGAGGGTGGGAGGGAGTGTGGAAAATGATCCGACTAAACATTTCTGCTGTGAGTTGCTATTTTTCTTCATGCTATTAATAATTTGTTGTTGGCTTTTTTTGAACTGGATATGCGTGTAGCTACTCCAGATGGAAGAGAAGGTTTTATCTTTTAAAAAAAAACAACCCAAAGTTGGCAAATTTTGTGTTTGCTTCTAGAATGTGTCCAGTTCAAGAGGCTGATGTCCTCTAACAAAGTTGCAGATACAAATGTACCAGCTTGCCCTAGGCCCTGCTGTTTGTCTTCTAAGATTTTTGGCTTGTTATGTGCCGCCATTGGTGTGTGTCCTTTGTAAGCACAACTAGTCAGTGCCATGAGGAGCTTTAACCTAATACAGAAAGAAGAACAGTAGTCTAAAGGCTACTGACAACCTGTCTTTTTCCAGCTGTGCTTGTAGAAAAGGTTACTGAGTCCAGCTGCTTGACACAGCCCCACTGACTCCAGCAGCTGCCCAGAGCCTGCTGCTTGGAGTCGTTTTTATGCCTGCTCATACTTCGCTTGAGGACAAGTCAGAGAATGAACTCAGGAGTAGTGTGTTCTGCTGTTCGAGCTCACCTGTTTGTGTTTCACTTGAAGAAGACCAGAAATCCATCATACCGTTTGCTCTGTAGGTGGTCATTCGCTCCGTGCCAGATGTTAAATTATCTGCCTTTTTGACATACAGACAAGCTTAGAAATAAAATGCTCTGTAGGATGCTCCTTTCCTTTCTTCTGTGTTCTGCCCAACTTGCTCTTACCTTTGTTGACCAAAAGAAATAGGTTCAGCGGCAGTAAAAGTGGAATGGAAGAGCAGTAGCATGGATCCACTGAAGCTGGTGGAGCACTCTCAAGTTAGTGCAACAACGTACCTTGCGTACCCAAACGCTCACGGTTATGGTGATTCTCTTCCCAGCCACAGTCATTGCAAATGCACACTTTTAGTGGCTCTCAGGATCCCACAGTGAGCAAGAGCAGGGAACCAGAAATGACTGAAAACTGTTTGGATGTGGTTTATTTATGTGTTTGTTTATTCTGCTTGCTTGTACAGTTAGTTTGTGACTGATTTAGCTCTTTGACTCAGCTCACTGAGTTAACATGTGAGGTGGCAAGCGGGACATGGTTGCTCTCTGGTAGTCCTGACTTTGTTTTAAGCAGCCTCGGAGTGTCTCCCCTCAGTCTGTCCTTTCAGCTGGCTGCGTGTGAGGCTCTGAAACAGCAGTTCTTGGATGAGCCAAGGGTATGATGGGCCCTGCCTCCTGTTGATGTATCTCCCTGTTGCGGGGGTAGGAACGGGCTTAGTGGTTTACTAGCCAGGCGTGCTCCAGCAAAAGAATTTTTTCCTGTTCAGGAGACCTATCTTTTGTCCCTTGTTTGGGAGCTTCGTGTGCACTTGGCCCACAAGGCAAGTTTTGAGGGTGTCCACAGGAGCTACCTGTGTCCTCCAGTGCAGGTGAGCCTGTTGTAGCCCATAGGAATCTGGAGGGAATTGTTGAAACTCACAGGAATTCCTTTACCAGCTTGTCTTTCTGCAGCAAGAAGTTTATTAATTACATGAATTTGCCCACTGGAAACTAAGACTGGAGCTATGGATTCAAGTTAAAAACCTGATAGCTGTTTGTCGCTGTGCATTCAAGTTGACTTGGCTTGGCAGAGCATTGAGAGCTTTGTGCTCTGTTGGCAACTCTTGCTTGTCTGCCACCTGACAAGTTTAGAAATTGAGTTCTGTCAGGATGCTTTTCCTTTAAAACAGTGGCAAGACATATATATGTGTGTGTGGTTTTATATACATACACCCACATACAAACTATGTATCTATATATAAATGTATATAGACACATACACTCTGTCCAGAGCAGCTTATATCTTATAAAGCTTTTGTTCAAAGTGATTTCTCAATGTTTTATATGACAAGAAAAGCAATTAGTTAGCTAGTGAAGCAAAACAGCCTTGCAGATAAGCTTTCTTAGGCAATGTCTAGGTATAGAATCACAGAATAGTTTGGGTTGGAAGGGACCTTTAAAGGTCATCTAGTCCAACCCCCCTAGAAGGAGTATAATGAATTGAGAAGATCTGGATATGTGGTCTTCATGGAACACTTAGTATGTAGTTTTCCTGGTTATAGCTATCTGAAGTAGGCAGATAAATTTTGCACATTCGTTAGCTTGTGATGTATTTGTTTGAATACTTGCCATTTCTGATTGTTACTTGGTCTTTCAAAGGAAATCGAAGTGAAAGCCTAATCCCCTTTTTACTGAAAACTTGAAGACATTTTCTTGATACCATACTTACTTGATAAAATGATAAGTCTCTTTCCTGCTTTGAGAATGGATGGCTAGTAGTGCCTATTAATTTTTTACCCTGTCTGATTTTTTTTCTTTTTTTTTGCTTTTCACCTTGTATCAATTTAAATTGTACTAGTGTCTTCAGAGTTCTCATATGGAACTCTAATTTTCCTCACTTGTTAATTGCTTGTGTTATCTCTGCTCATTGCTCTGGGAGTGGTGATGATTGAACCTAGAACTTATTTTGATACTCTCATTCCTTTTCAAGGGGGGGAGTTCTGACTTCTTCTTAATCATAACATTTTATATTTTGTATGCTTTCAATCTCAGAATCATTTGGGTTTTTTGAGTGTTCTTTACATTTACTTTGAGTAATACTATGCTGATCCAGGATCATCTTCTTGGAGTTCTGCCTAGAGTAACAAGGTTCTGCTGGTACGACTGGAGCTCTGCAGTGCTCCTGTGGCTGTATGGCTTCTTGCGTTGCTGTAATGCAGTGGCATCCACACTGGAAAAGATGGTGTTGTAGAAGATCATGTATAGGGCAAAAAGGAATCCAGAGCATCCTACTGAGGAAACTGCTGTTCCTACAGCATGTTGGTGCTAGTCATCTTCACTGGTGGCATTTTGTCAACTGCGGGCTTTTGTCATCCAGGGGAGAGACCTTTTTTCCCTGACCGCACAGACTGAGTTTTGCTGTCTTGCATCAAATTCGCATGTGGGTTTGTACAAACAAGTCAACTGAAGTAGCCTGTCTGTCAACACAGCTCTGCCATTCAAAGCCCTTAGCCAGGTGCAAAGCTAAGTATTAACCTAAAAAGTGATTAATTTCCAGTAACTCCATCCAATATTGTTTTATCAACAATATTGTATCTATCTTTACTGCTTCTCCGAGGGTTTTTTTTCTTCCCATCTTCTCAGTGGTGGGAAGTGGAAGTGTGCATATAGTTGAAAATATTATATTTTCCTTATAATTTAGATCCTTTGAAACTTTTTGTTACAGATGACAAAGTGGACTTTCTAGTAAGTCTACATAAAGTTCCTTTAAACAATTGAGCTGACATGCTCAAAGACACGTGGGTGAATTTAACGGTGGGCTTGTGTCAGATGAAGAAAGGTGGTTCTGCGTCTTCTCCCATTTCTTGCCTTTATGCCTGTCATCAGCTCTGCCAAGAAATTATGTGTGGCTATTTTTAAACCAGTTTTTCTAGTGCTGAAGTTAATTTTTTTTTCCTGTCGTCTATAGCATATTTTACAAACATTTTGTACCTATGCTAGAATAGTTCGCTTTAATGAGTGTTACATATTTCTGTTATCTGCTCAGCCTTTACATTCTTTAATTCCCTCGTAAATCCTGAGGACATGGTGGCTTACTGTTAGTTAATTTTTTTTTTTTTTTCTTCTGTTGACATGTCAGTCCTGGCAGTAGATCATCTTAGTCTATCTCAAACTTATCTTTTGCCAGCATCCTGTGTGGGAGAGACTCTTGCAAAGAAACCTATTTTTGCTCTCTCAGCTATTATTATCTAGTTGCTAGTATCAAATTTAATTGCACCCTTCCATTTTTGTGCACTAGCTCTTATGATTTTTCTTATTATTTTGATACATTTTTCTGATCTGATCTCTTTGGTCTCCTAAAGCGCTTTTTTTTTTTCCCCACCCCCTAATCTGCTGTCATTTATTCTGCTTTCTGTTTCTTTACCCAGGCTTGGATTCACATTTTTCTGGGATATGCTCATTTGGCCTGTGTAACCTCACGAAAATGTTACCATTTAAACATAATGACTCTTTTCTTCCCTGGCTTCCTGTTCCCTTTCCTTGTGAAGTGGTATGTATACCTTCCGCAACTTTCAGGCTCAGCTGGGAGCTAAACACGCAGCTTTTAATTTCCTCTCTCTCCATGAATTGAGGATCTTTTGGACCGGCGGTGTTTTAATCACCATTTCTGAAACGTGACGGCGTGGTACTGCTCTTGGTAGGATTCCTTCCATGAGTGTGGTGAACTCAGCTATATTATGGCCACCGTCATTTAGTGGTGAGCTAATGCAAACAGTAAACTGTCTTTCTGACATCATATGAAGATGACTCTGGTGAGGAGCAGGAGAAAAGCTTATTTTCTTACCTCCAGGTGAAGAACAAACACAGAACTAAAAATGTCCCTTGGCATGTCCTGCAGTGGTTGAAAGGCTAAATTGAAATGTTGATTCTCATTCATCAAATTAAATTCCTGTTGCGCTTGGCGTGGTATCCCCCTTACTTTCTTCTTTAAACAGAATTGGTTTGACTCTTCCCCCTTTTCCACAGTAGCTGTGTAATGCCTTGTTTCTTTTGTGGGAATTGCAAGAGCTCTGATATTTTCCTGAAATAAAAGACTCCAGATTTGTAGTGATTTTTTCCTCTTCTTGTTGTTCCTCCCCTCCTCCTCCTTACAGTCACATACAGACTCTTGGGGGTTGGTTTGTTTCTATTTTACCCTAGGAAAAGACTCTTCCTCATTAATCTTCATGGTAACTTATGGTTCCTAGTATACAGAGTACTTCAGTTGACTTCAGATGCAATGCCGGTGCCATTTTACCAACTAAAGGAGCAAGGAAGGTTGGACCGATAGTGTAGTGCGCTCTCTGCTTCTGTGTCAGCTGTCTTCCTTTTGTTTGGGGAGCATGATTCTCTAAATTCCTTCCTGATAGGTTTCCATTTTGAAATACACTCTGTCCGGAATGACATGCCATCTCTGCAAGCATAAAATTGTTATGAAGTACGAAGCACAGAGAAATTGTTATCAAAATACTTGTTTCTTCTTTTTTTTGTTGTTTTGTTACGGTCACTGTTATGAAATGGAATGATTAAGAAGTGTTACTCCACAAGTAGAGAAAAGGCATTGGAGATTGCATCTTTTTTCTGCAAAAAGCAGTGCTATCTTGAGACCAAATTACTCGAAAACAAGTTGTAATGAAAATATACTAAAATCCTCGGCTTTAGCTTGGTTGTATCAAATACTTGGTAGAACTCCAAAGTGGTAAATATCTCAGTTATTTTCTTTATGGAGTACTAATCTTGTTTGCTTTGGCATCTAACACCAAAGTCGCAGCTTATTTTTACTTAATATACACTTTTTTAAGAGTATCCCTTCCATGCAGTAATACAGATACTTATTATACAACCCAGGAGGCCAGTCACAGACCACGAGCTGCACTGTGTTTGGTGGTCCCGGAGGCAGAGGGGAATGGTGTTCACCTAGGCAATTCTGGTCGACTTAATAGTCGTAGTTCTGATGCCAGAGTCCTTGTGGATATTGTGGCAATGGAGTGGTTTTGAGCCAGTGTTTGTAAGGAGTGCAAGACAGGCGAGGGTCTCATGTTATCTCATATGGCTTATGAAGAAAATAAAGATTCATCTGGTCAAAGGAACAGGTCTGGAAAATTGCATTTGCGGCAGTGTTCTGCATAGGTGTGAGCAGCATAATCAAGGCCAAAGGAAATGCTTAAACTAGCAAAAAGATCATGTGCCTAGGTGAGTGTTTTTCTCATCCATATATGTTCTCTAAATTGTTGTAATACCAAGCAGAAAAATCGGCAGGATACGACTCTAGCTTTGATGTAGAAGTCTAGGGACAAATCCGTCATGAGATGAAGTGAGCTGATGGGAAAGGAGAGTGCAAAAAGGGGAGCCTCTCAGCTGTAGCAGGCTTTTGAGTTCCTTCAGGAGGGTACTAGAAATTATTTAAACATGCAATGACTTGATTTGTCAATGAAGCCATTAGCTAGTGACACGATTTTCTAGATTGGCCATCAGATAATCATGTTTTCTTTCTGTCACTGTTTTTATTGCAACATGCAGTGGTTAAAATCCAGAAGAAAGTGTAGTAACATCTTAAGTTGCCTGTCTTTTCATTTACTTCAGTTACTACTTTTAACAGCAAGAATTTATTTTTCTTGAGGACTGCCAACAGTTGGCATGCACAAGATGACGTCTTCGAAGTAAGTCTTAAACAAGCAAACTCATCCTTCATCTGTAACTTCTGGTGTTAATTCTTGTCTTTCTCTTGAGACAGTGGTTGTTTCCTTAATGTATGATTAGGTTTGCTGTGGAGATTTTAACAGATCTAAATTTTAAGACACCAGTCTAAGACAAGATGAAGTGTCGAAGTGAGGAGTTTACACATGGTGGTTTCTGACAGTCCCCAAAACACAGTTCATGTAAACTTGCTTCTGCTCCAGCAGGACACATCCCTTGGACCACAGTTGTTGCTGTGTTCTCTGTGAACTTAGTGAAGTGATGCACGTGTATGTGTGAAACTGAGATTAGCTTTCAGGGTGTTTTTTTCAGAAAACTCAAAGCTTCAACAAATTGGCAAATTTTCTGATTGAATTTTCAGATCTGACTGTGTCTTTAAAAGGCCCATCAGGTGCTGATGTGTAATGCTGTGTTTTCACTGAACTGTCCTTATAGGATGCCACAAATTCATTCATCTCTTAGTGTGACTGTCAACTTTGGACACTTCAGCTACATTTATAGTTTTGTAACAGATTAAGTAACTCTCATCTGGATTCAGAAATTAAAATAAAAATGCAATTGATCATGATTAATAATATAAATAAGGTAACAAAATTGCCAGACCTTCCAGAAGGCTTAATCTCTTGTTCTTTATCATTTAGTTGACACCCGTGAAGCATAAAAGGTGTCTCAGAGTTGCTCTTCTCCTTCATAATTATTCAACTTCAAGGTTTTCTTAATTGTTGTGAGACAATTGGAAGATGCCTGTCTCAGTAAATCTGATGGCAGTGTTACCTCCAGGCTCTTTGCACATTGGTTGCTCTCTTTGTGAAGTTCTGAAAGCTTCTGCTATGGTGAATGCAACACACCATTCCTGCTTGGGTCATCAGTAGTTTAGAGATGGATTTTGCAAGTTTGTCTGTGTCTGAAACTATTGGTAATTTAATTGCTGGGTTCAGACATGGAACTTGCTCTTTTGAAACGCTTTCTTGTGGATAAACCTGTATGATTTAAATGTCTGAAAAGAGCAAGCATTGGGTGGAGTACCATGGGAATTGCCTTTAGCCTTGCTTGGATGGATAGACAGTCTGTGACAGGCCCCAGGAGGATTTGATCGTGCCTTAAAAATACTAAAAGAAAGTACTCATATTTAGATTCTTAGTTAGTCTAGTCCTCTGTGATCATTTATACCTAAAAAGAAATGTGAATTCTAAGTCAGTAAATCATTTACTTGATGTCAGTTGTTCACCAGAAGAATTTTGGATATGACTGTGGTTTTGTCAAAATAGAAATGTGCTAAAAGAGACTGACCTAGACTATTCAGCATCCTGTCTGGGAGCCACTGCTTTAAGTCCTGGGAATTATAAACAGTAGTAGGTACAAAATGCAGTGAAGGAGTGAGCCATTCTATTGCACATCTCTGTCTTTGTTTAGGGGTGACAGCATGCATGTTTTTTCAGATGTTCTTCTTGGAGCTGGTGAGCTTTGTCTTGTTCACTCCTTTAGGAAGAAACACCTCAAATGCTTTTAATGCAGAACAGGATCTTGCTTTTCTGTGGTTACAAGCTCAGGTGATGGTAGTATATGTGTTGCCCATGGGTAGGCAGAAAGAGAAGCTGATGTTCCTGGGTAGATCTGTGCCACTTTAACTGCTCCACTCCAGGTAGCAATTTCCCTTAGGAGTCCTTTTTGCATTTGTGAGAGGCTAAAGTACAGCAAGAGAAATTTTGTCCCCTGCTGTTCTTGTTCCAGTCTACCTGAAGCAGAGAAATCATGGCTCCAAAGTTGTCATTAAGCTTCCTAAGAATTTTTTTATTAATTGTAATTGTCTGTACAGTATAGTTTGACAAGATTAGCAAAGCATAGTCAAGGCCAAAGGAAATGCTACTGTTCTACTAGCAGAAAGAGATCATGTGCCTAGGTGAGTGTTTTTCATCCATATATGTTCTTTAAATTGCTGTAATACCAAGCAGAAAAATCGGCAGGATACGACTCTAGCTTTGATGTAGAAGTCCAGGGACAAATCCATGATGAGATGAAGTGAGTTGATGGGAAAGGAGAGTGCAAAAGGGGGAGCCTCTCAGCTGTAGCAGACTTAAAGCTGTAGCAGACTCCTACTGTTAGACTTAAAGTTTTTCTTTTAATGACAAAGTTCTTTGGATTTGCCACGGTCTGTCTGCTGCAAACTTCTGAAGTGCGAACAGCCATGACCTATCAAGCACCACCGGCACTGGATCTTTGGGCCAGTGACCTGTAGCCAAGCTCTTACCTTTTTGTGTAAGATTTTATTTTTAACGGGAATGCAAAGCAGATGGAATTGTGGTCAAATCATTACTCGTTGATGGAGCGAGTACTGCCCTGAGGAAGGTGCCTATGTAAGGCCAGTCCCTATCATGCTGTGTAAGTACAAGGATGCTGTGCTGAGACTGCATGAGCAATCATCATGCTGGTACTTTCTCATACTTGACATCCAGTACAGACTTGTACTGGAAGAAGTTATTAACTTGAGTTTTACCTTAAACACACCCAAAAAAACTATGACCGTCTAGGATAAGGGGCAGTGGTGCACTTTGAACGGTGCTGTGGGGCTTTGGATCTTCAGACCGATACGGCAGGCACTGTCCGTTTTTACCAATGGAGCAGGAATTCTCTGGACAATTCTCCCTTTCCCATACAAGCAGTGTGTGCTTTGTCTTTTTAAAACCAAAGGTGTATCAACTCCTGGGGACAGCTGTAGGTTTTGTGGATTAATATCTGGTGACTACGTTCATCTTTTTGAGGCACTAGCATATTTTTCCTCTCCTTCAGTTATTCCAGCATACTTCTCACTCAGCTCCGTGTACAGACCACCCTTGCTGTCTGCAGCAACTTCTGTGTGCAGGTGGTAAGATTATTTTCCATTCCTTATGTCTGTGCATCTGAGCAGAAGTAATAACGCAAGCTTGAGGGATCATCTGCTTTCTCTGGTGTTTGGTATTGTAATGGTGCACAGTAGCAATTGCAGAACAAATAATTCTGGATATGGCAGTGAGGGGGACAGTGCAGCTTGGGATGCTCAGCTTGGCCCATCTGCTGTACCCTGTGGAGTGCCATGGAGAAAGTATTTAGCATGGGTAGGGAAAGCTCTGTAGCGGTGCTGCGAGGTAAGCCTGCACCAATAATTGGTAAAGCACAAATCAGTAGCTCGCAGACAGGGTGCTGAATAGTCTAGGTAAGTGTCTTTTAGCACATTTCTATTTTGACAAAACAGTAATCGTATCCAAAATTCTTTGGTGAACAACTACCCTCCTTTCTATCAAGGAGAGCTTGAGCACCAAGTTGGTGATTTGGTTCATGGCTAGCTTGGGGGTCTTAGATTTAAACATCTCCTCTGCACATGGTCAGTCCCTGCACTGAAGCATGCTCAATGCCCATGGAATATCAGGAGAATTTAGCTGCCAAACACATTTTAAAAAATCCCTGCAGCTTCTGGCTTTTTGACTAAAATTCAGGCACATGCCAGAGGCATACTAAAAGGCATACCTTTGCCAAACTAAAGCTGGTTCTCAAAAAGATCTTACATTATTATGCTTTCAGTAGAGTGCCAGAAAACTGAGCCTTGGCAAAATGATGCTTTAAGCTGATGGCAAGAACAAGATTAGGAAGACTTTTAGTCCAGGGTAGGCATTGTAGCTACAGGTAGGCTAGATACATTTTCTTCTAGATCTAAGTCATAGGGTTTTTTTATCTTGCCTGTTCCAAAGCAGTCTAAGCTAAATTAAAATTTAGGTGTTCTAAGAAGTTATTTGGATTTGTGCTTTACTTTGCCCAGCTCCCAGGTTATAGATTATTTGATTTCGGAAGCGCGTGCCCTAGGCATTTACTACTCTAGCTTGAGCCTGGTGATGTGGCTGCAGGGGAAGAAGCCTGAAGAGGGTGGGAGGAGCCCTTCTTCCCCTCTTTCCTGATGACCTCCACTTCTGTGGTTGCCGTAAACTCTTCTCCTGCACCTTTTGACCCGTGCTGTAATCCTATCAGGGCAGTTGCAGTCAGGGAGGAAGTCTTTTCTGGAAAGAATTTCTTGCCTAAGTATGCACATCTGAAATGCTTTTGGTGTTCGTTGGTAGAAATTGTCTTAGAGAGAGGTGTGGTTTTTGTCATGACTCCTCGTACTCCGTTCTTCAAACCACCGTGATCTGTCCTTTTACGCCACTCAGAGTTTCTGTGGAGAAGCTAACTGCATACTCCACTCTCAGTGGCAAACTAGCTAGCGAACATTTCTTTGCCATCCAAATAAAATTTCAGAACAAACAAAAAACCCAGTAACAAACGTGTCAACTGCCACTACATCTATCACTGTCACGATTTCATAAAGGCATCTCATCTCACTTGCTGTAATAGCATTGTTCCATGGATGTATAATACCAGTTTGAATGTGCTGACATCATATTTTAAAACAAACAAATAAAAATATCTGTACTAGTTGGGAAACATGGCATGATGAAAAAGAGAGCGTGAAAATTTGGGCTAGTATTATATATCTCATAGTGTAGCCCCATTTAAATGCTTTAGCAGCATTTAAATGGTCACCCTTTATCCCTCTTTTTGCTTCTCCTTGAGCTGAGTGTTTCCGAGGGGGAGTTTCTGTGATGGCTGCTGCAGTGGGAAACACCGAGATTGACTGGAGTTAAGATGCACACAATGTTAAGTATAGATATTCTGTGATGGGTATAAACATGAGTTAAACAATAAAAATTAGGCTTGCTAGTAACGAGCTTGCAGGTGGCCATTTTCAAACAGTAACTTGGCTTTTTTTTACTTACTGTTCTATTTTTAAATGGCTTTCCTTTCATCCTCTTTGTGTGTGTGTCCTCAAGTTAAGAGAGCAGCCCCATAAAAAGTTGATAGAGCCTCTCTGAGAGGATGAGGGGAAAGGCAGTGGGGAGAGAGGTAGGGTGGCACTACAGAGTGGGTCTCCCAGTGACAGGTGAGACATGGAAGGGACTAATAACTGCTGTTAAAATCTCTCCTTTATCTTTTTCAGTTTAATTTTGCCATTCAAGCAAAACAAGCAGCCGTGGTGGTTCAAACGGCTGCTTCACTGGGACTGGTTAAAGACACTTGCAAAAGCTTACTGGTGGTCCCAAGGCTCATTTGAAGTTTTGTAGCTAGACAAATCCATGTGCTTCACAAGCTGTCTTCTTTGATAACATGCGTAAAGAAAAAAAAAACAAACAAACAAACAAAAAAACCCCGCAGGTTTTGTGTCAGAAATAAGAAAGAAAATGTCTTCCTTGAACATCAAAAGTTATGCAGACAGGTTAGCTTCTGAGTGTGCTTTGTTTTTTTGGGGATGGCTGCATAAGAAGCATTTCTATATGAAGTCCTAATTCAGTAGGATGCTTTGCATCTGCAAGAGTTCCCTGAATTTGAGTAGAATACAAGGACATCTAGGATTTCTTTAGATCAGATAAGGATGAAGAAATATCATAGAATGGTTTGTATTGGAAGGGACCTTTAGTGATCACCTAGTCCGCCCCCCTGCCATAATCAGGGACACCTTCCACTAGACCAGGTTGCTCAGAGCCCCGTCCAACCTGACCTTGGACACTTCCAGGGATGGGGCATTCACCACCTCTCTGGGAAACCTGCTCCAGTATTTCACCACCCTCATTAAAAATAAAATAAAATCTTCCTTATGTCCAGTCTAAACCTACTTCCTTTCAGTTTAAAACCATTGCCCCTTGTCCTGTCACTACACGCCCCGGTAAAATGTCTTTATCTATCTTTCTTATAAGCTGCTTTAAATATTGAAGGGTGGGCTGAATTAGTTCCAAGCACCTGTTTACCACATTTTTTAGCAGGCAGTTCTCTTCTAGGTGTTATCTAAAGAAAGTGAGGCCTAAAATGGTAACCTGAATATGGCCGCATGTTCTTAAACTTTTAGTCAGTAAAATTTTAAAAGGGGGGAAAAAAAAAAATCCCCAAACTGCAGTATTTGACAGGAAGCCAGTGTAACTCCCTTGAAACTGGAGTGGCATGCCTGAGTCAGTGAAGTATGAGCTAAGAATCTGGCAGAAGCCTTTTGCACAAAGGAAGGCTGAGAGAGTCTCTCAGGAAGCCTGTACGCTGCTAAATGTGGCATGTTTGAACATGAGACTGACATCATTGTGAGTTCATAGTAGTGAAAGAACACAGTATCAGCCACAAATTAGACTGACCTAATTTTTAAGTCGCTTCTAAAAACTTAATAGCACAGTGTGTTGCTTGTGCAAGCTGTTTATTTCTATCCCAGCCTCTGACTACTCTCAATTTAAACTACAAGTTAACCCTTTAAAATGTCGAAGGAGTTCAGGAAGGTGTGTGTGTATATGTGTGTTTGAGGGGTGCTGCAGACTTCCTTCCTTGGCTCTTTTTCCACTCTGACCTCAGTCTTCTCATAAAGGAAGTGATTAAGGACCACCCATCATATACCTTTATCCTTCAGGATCAGTTTCCTGGAGGTAAAAACCTCAGGATTGCGTACCAAAACCTAACTCGTTCCTATGGGCTGCTCACATGCAGACTGGAAGTCTGTCTGAAAATGATCAGAACGCTTGCCAGCGGTATCAACAGGAATTTATGCGTAATCAGTAAGTTATTAGAAGACTTATCAGTGTTATTTATTGATGTTTCCATGATCATTGACAATTAATTGGTTCTTCTTTCACTGCTGAATACTTAAGAAATAGAAGGATCCTGCAGTTCGCAGATGATCTGCTTCTTTCCGAGTATTTTTTAGTTGGCTCGACATGCAGTGAAGTTGATGCATTCTGTTGAGACATTATTTCAGTTACTGCAGAAATATATTGAACTCTCCTAGCTTGGGATTACTTTGACAAAAATCATTGCCTTTCTGGTAGCTTTTTAAAGCACTATGTAAAACACAGCACCTCTACAAATTCTGGAGAAATATACAGTCTTCTTTCATAGATTTGTACGAAGCTGTGCATACATGTAAGCACACTTCAAACAGAATAATACAAATGTATGTAATCTAAGAGAATATGTTTTGTTTCTCTTTGCTATTCAAAATCTTATTAGAAGCCCAGTGAGGTTGCTACAAAACATTTCTTGTTGATCCTGGTCTTTGATTAAGGTGCATATCAGATAATAACAACATAATTTACTCCCTTCATTTGGTATTGCATGCTTTTGCTCTTCAAAATTTAAAAAGTCCTGGTCCCTTTTAATTCTTGCAAACCAGATGTAATGGCAGTCACATTTTTGTCAGTTTTTCTTAAGGGGGATTAATATATTTTGTGGTTATGGCGCTCTTCTTCCTCTACTTAAATGGTAATGTTTATAGTGATGTAAGAGGCACAGCTGGGGAATATAAGTCACCCTCTTCTTTTGCCTTCTGTTGTAGAGAGATATATGGCTTCTCTTTTCAGCCCTGTAGTTACCATGCTAGAAATGTGGCTTTGGCAGCATTGCAGGTCTTGTATAACATGATTCAAATTCAAAGAAACACTTGATATCCTTTGGGAAAAACATACCAGGGCACGTTACCTGGAACATAACTCAGTGAGATACCGTGACTTCTGCTTTTCTTCCTGAACTGAGGCCCTACTGGTACCGTCTTATCAATTAAATGAAAATGTGAAAGCAATTGTAATAAGCAGGCCATCAGAATTACCTTTGTGGGTACAAATGAGGTATGAAAATTTGTTCTGTTCCCAGTGTGTGAGCTGTCAGGAGTCTTAGGCTATGGTGAGGCATTTGGGTCCCAATCATCTGGATCTAGGAGTTTGTTAATTTATTTTCTGGGCCTCATCTGCACTTCAGCAATCACTCTGTGTCATAGCTTGAACACCTTCCTAGTCTGCACAGCCCAGAAAGGGAGACAGGATTACTGTGACTGGTTAAACACCAAGGGCACCTAACAACTTGAATTACTCCACCACGTTAATGGGGAGCCCTTGCTGTTCACCATGTATCTCCACATTTCCTTCTCTACCCTCACCTCAAGATAATCAGGCTGCACCGTGTTTCTGGACTCACTATTTTCCACCATCTGCTCTGTTTCCTTGATGTATAAATGTAATTTCAGGAGAAACTCAATTAAACTTAACCGCAGGACTGAGCTTACATACATGTAATGTAGATGTTTTATTGGGCCCAGCATCCCTTCTGAAGATGCTTCTGTGTGCTTTCATTGCTATGTAGCATACACTGCTCACAATATTAATTTTATTTTGAGCATGCAGAGGGTTTTTAAAATGAGTTTGACAACAGATTTAATTAACACTTATTAGGGTGGGTTTTTTAAAATTTCTAGATGTTTCTCTGTACAGCTGACAGGACATGCATGCAGCTCAGTGAGCACTGTATTTTCAGACACAAGCAGGAAGAAACAAAGTATTAATGTTGACAGTTTTAAAAAAAAAAAAATAAAAGAAATTCCTTCCAAACTTTCTCATGCCCTGATGTGAAAGGGGTTGAATGTGCATGTTGCCTTCCGGGAGAACTGGTGTCATTTCCTCAAATGGGTGAAAGACCAGAACGTTTTAACCCACGGCGTACCGTGGAGGCAGTTTACACGTCTCTGTTCTTAAAGGAGATTGACTCACTGTGATCTTGAGTCATTCACTTTAATTTAGGAGAAGAGTCATTAAAAAGTCTGTTGCAAGAAATTCACCCCTGCCTTGCCCAGAAGCTATTCTGATTTATTTCCATAATAAAATTACCATCATTATCCTCTGTCTTTAATCCGTCCTGGTTCTTGTATGAAGGCTTCAGATCCATCTTCTATTTTCATCATACGGGGGTCACAAAGCAGATCAGAGTAGTTGCGTGGTTTTTGGTGAGTTTGAGGGGTTTTTTGTTTTGGGGTTTTTTTGTTTGTTTTTGGGTGTTTTTTTTAGGTTTTGGCTCCTTATTTGTAGGCCCATATTATTTTAATGTCTTCCCCTTAAAGCTTCTCACTAGGCAAAAGGCCTTAAGCTTAAAGGCTAACCGTTACTTGAGGACTCTGGGGTCCCATCTTTCATGGGAAGCTTTTTAAAGAAGCAGCATGGACTATTACAGCTGCTGTGCCTGATGTTTATTTAGCACCACTCTTCAGAGTGCTCCTCCTCCTCCTTTTAGTCTATTTCTCAACAGAAGGATGACCATGTGAAATACTGTTTTGCAGAGCTGTAGAACACGGTCAGTTGATTTGAGATGTGCGGATTGCTAAGATGGAAACCTTAGTGTCACGAAAGGGGCTGCTGAAAAGCAGTCTTGTTCTACCAAGAGCAAGGAGATGCTGGAATTCCAACAGCTTGAGGATTTATGAAGTAGTTCAACCCTTTGAGGTTTTCCCTTTTTGTACTTTGTGTCTTTGAATGAAATGCTAAAATACAGTTGTTGATAGAGACTGGCAGACGTAGACTTTGCAGCTGCCACAAGTAAATGCTAGATTTTCATCATTCTGTGTATGGGACTCAAACAAATAGCACTCGTGATGTGTTTTGTAAAGATAAGTCTCTGGTTTTAATTCAGTTTGTGAATTCCTATGTTATGTGCTGTGGCTTTGGGTTGGACCTCTTCAGACTTGGATTACGTAGATAAATTAATTTTATAACTTATAGTAAACATTGTAAATTTTATGCCAGATACTTCATACAAGATTAGATTTTTAGGAAGGGGTAGGATTAAACTTCTAGGAAAGGAGAGGTAGGCACTGAGGTCCTTGGAAGGATGCTGTCACACTTGACTGTTCAGTCTCTCGCTGGTTTCTAGCTTGCTTGATGCACCACAACTCTGCAGCTGTGGGAGGAACTCTCCGTGTGACCTGACTGGTTGGGTTCGTTTAGCTGCAGTTTAAGGAAGAGGGGATAAAAAATGGCTTCCATTTCTAACTCTGGAAAATAGAAAAAGGTATTTAAATAAGGCCTGGAGGAGTTCATATTTGCCAGAAGTAAGTAAAAAGGCAATTTTATATCCTTTTGTAATTCCCTGTAATTGAAAGGATGTATATTTCTTTTCCTAAAGTCAGCATAAAAATCTTGGCCTCCTAATGATGAAAGACTTTTTTTTTAAAAAACTTTCTGCTAAGCACACAGAGCTGAAGTTTCCACTTTAAACTTGGGTGGCTCATTCATATTTCACTTAATGGTAATATGGTATCCTCTCTCTCCCTCCCCCTTCTTACCACCAAGGCTAAAAAGAAGGAGGGGAGATATAAAACATTTCCGAAAATTACAGGAAATGTCTGTTCCTTTAACAGCATTGCCAGGGAATTTCCAAATGCACTTAATGCTTATGGCTGAACTTGCAGCAGCTCGGTCTTCAATCATGAGTGGATCCTATTCTAAAAATGTGACTCCTCCTTCCGGTAAACTGTTGAAATTCAGTATATGCTTTGTTTCTCATCTGCTCTTCCGCAGAATTTATTGCACCTGATGGTGAAAAGAGGGCTCTTGGGGGCCACTTTAAACTCCTGATTGACTTCTATTCGTTAAAGTGGGAAAAATAGTAGATAGTTTCCTGAGGTGGTAGCTACTTTATTTGTAAGGACTTGGAGAGGCACGGATGGCAGGTACCAGTGAATGTGAAGACAGCCTGGCAGTTTTCAGAGAGACTTCAGAAACTGCACATGAAGCACTAAGGAACAAAAAGGAAGATGCTTTTTGTCCCAGTACTTTGTTTCCTTGGACTTTAACAAGGTGGTCTCTGATCATAGAGGCTTGTATCTAGGCAGGGCTGAGTTGGTGTTAGGCGCTAGGTTAATTTTAATTTCCAGGGATGAGATTAGAAAAGGGGACAGAGACAAATACAACGAATAGGATGAGCTTTCTCTTTGTTCTCCATTGCCTTCTGCTGGGTCTCTGCTGCTGGACTGGAGGAAGGAGCAAGGGAGATCTGCAGAGCCCCTTCAGGGGCTTGAAAGGTATCTGCCAGCCAGAGCAGGCAGTGGGAGAAACAGATCTGGCACAGTCTTCAGCAGATCTTCTCATCCACCTTTCTGCCCTGCTGCTCTTGCATATGTACACCAATGCACTTACAATGGACAAGTAAGGAGATCTCCAGCCTGGGACCTCCCAGGGACAAACATGCAGGTCCTGGTCAAGGTGTCCATCCCAGTGAGCAGAGCGTGGTCTGGGTAGAGAATTCTGTAGTTATCTGACTGAAGGTCTCTAGCCCCATGTTCTACTCTTGGCGTTTGCAAGGTTCAGAACAGTTGACTGAAGACAGAGAGGTGTACCTCCTTCTCTTGCAAGATGACCTGCGTTTTGAATCTGTGCACTGACTGTCGTAATGTACTCAGCCCTTGGCTGCGGCGGCTCTTCATGGTTGTCATATCATTTACTACGTGGTTTGGAGCCACTCCTGGATTTCGTAATAAGGCACTGCTTGGCAATAATTTATAATCATGGTTTATGTTACAGTGATTAAGCGGAGCTGTCATCTCTTGATAGCAATGATTTGAATCTTGTTTTTAGCTGCCCAGGAAACGGTTTGGATTTGACACTAATGTGTTTATTTTTACTTCCTCATGTAAAGGTTATAATTTAATTTGTTCATGTAGGAACAGCAGGTGCTTTGTATAGAGGTTGTATGGGTATGACGATACGTAATGATTGGTGACGCCAGTGTTACCAGTTTCCCACGTTGGCTTTTTTAGCATGTGGGGAGGTGGGATTAATTACCTGAGATGTTCTGTTTCGTTTGTCTTTGTCCGTGCAAAATATAGCTTTAATCAAACTCACTTATGGCAATCTCCTGTATTCATAGGCACTGAACAAGAGTGTGTGAATTTGCTTGAATTCCTGCAAATGCATCACCATGAATCCTAGCTACGAATTAGTTTTCTAGCAGGGAGATATGTCAAAATTGTTTAGAAAGCTACTGTTGGTTGGGATTTTTTTGTTTGTTTTTTTAAGTATCTCCAACCTTTTTTTTTTGTAAAGACAGTGGAGAGATTTGTTGTTTGGTTTTTTTTTTTTTTAATTTCTTTCAGAAAATCAGTATAACATGACTTTCTATTTTAGACCCCTTTCCTGTAAACGAATGCTAGCATTTATAAATCTCTTCTCACCTAGGTTTTCAGGTGTTCGGGGAAGTTTTACAGCAAATGACTGCACTGAAAGTGTGAAATTCATTTTCTATTGGTTTTTTTTCTTGTAATAAGGATTTTTATTTTTTTTATTTTCTTATCTTTAGGTATTTCCCTCAGCTGGCGTTTTTATGTGGACCACCCTCTGTCCCGTTCAGCCCATTCAGATTTTGACTTAAATGTAGGTGAGTAATTGCTTTTGACATGAAACAATAATGAATTAATATAAAAGTTCTCCAGATTTTTCAGTTGATTTGACTTGGAAGTCATACAGGGAGAATGATCTTTTAAAAATCCATTGACACTTTTCCTCCTTGCCTAGTGTCCCAGGCAATAGGAAACCAAAAATGTTATGTATTATAGTATTTGTATAATATTTGGAGTGGATTAGGTAAGCTTTCATTCTGGGTGTCACACAACTACGTGCTGTGAACCTGCAATGAAAAAGTATTTTGAAATGGAAAGAGCTTCTTGCTTGTATGAGTGAAGAAGGGAGTACCCTGATAAAGTCTCTGAGCTGTTGAATAGAGTGATGTAACATATTAACAGCATGTTCTAACACTTCCCATGAGCTCACATTCTATCAGTCAGATTTCCCTGCTATAATATTTAATAAATGTTTATTGTTCCACAGTGAAGGTCAAAGAGGTTGGCTTCTTGGTAAACGCAAGTCATTATAATCTGGCTTTTTGCCAGATGGCTGATGATGGTGCATGGATGGTATTTGCAAGAACATTGCACATATTTGAGGGCTATGTTGAGTAGGTCAGCAAAATGTGGTGTTTTGGTAGTAGAACACACATTATTTCAAATACCACTATTTGTAGGAAAAGCAGTATCTTACTGTTACCTAAATGGATGGTCCATTCATCTTGCTGAGTCCAGCTATCTTAAGAGTGCTGGTGGTCAAAATGTCACTGAGCAGTAGGTGTAGAAATAGAGCAAGCTTAAAAATCAAAACTGGAGGTGGTTTATGCAGCTAATTTATGGGAATTTGATTTCCTTACTGACTCTATCTCTCTATGTTGAGGGGAAAAACCATCTCACAGGAGTGGGAATTTGCCCTGTGATCCCTAGACCAGGAGCTCTTCTCTGATACAGGAATTTGTGTAGGCTTGTTTGTTGAATATCACGTGTGGCTGTGGTGGTAGGGACTGGTGCTGATGGTATTGGCACTGGCTGTTGAAGCACTGGCAGCTCCCAGCACAGTAACACTGAAGCCAAATACTCCTCTGAAAACAGCTGATGTGCCAGCAGTGGCATGCATCCTGCAGTTTAGGAACTTCTACCACTGTGTTTTGATTCAGCATTTGGGTTTCTTTTTTTGTGCTGGTGTCCGTCCTGAGAAACACGAAAGGGAACTTGACTGTAGGGGAAGGTAGTGTTTTTCCTCATATGTGAATGTGTTTGCCTCTAGAAAGTGGAAAAATACATGGTTTAAAAATAAACTCTTCCAGGTGTGTCAGGCTGAGTATGCAAAAGCTGCCCTTCAGGACCTTCTAATGTTCAAATGCTGTAAAGTTATTTTGTTGGCGTTTTGCCACGCAGCAGTGACGTATGTGGGAGCACTGCTGCGGGCACCTAACAAAGCAGGCATTAGTGACGCCGGGAACAGAACTGCTGAGCGTTCATGACACAGAGGTTTAACTTCAAGGTTATCATACGTGAGCTAGAAGTCTGTCAGAGATCATAGCAAGGCTTCTGGAAGCTCTTTGCTAGTTCCTTAACCGAGGTAGAATTAGAGTGCTGTTCTAAAAGTTTTTAAAATATATTCTTACTACGTCTGCCTCTTTAAAAATAGATGCTATCGTATGAGCCAAAGCCTGAGATAACTCAACCAAGCATCCTGATATGATATAAAGAAATTCCTTAGAGTCAAAGTGGTAGAAGTAGAAATTAGGAGGGCATACAAAATGAAAGTTATTTTGATTGAAGAGTCAAACGCACAACTTAAGTGCCAAGTTTCCAGTTATGTGGTTGCCTGCTTCACTCCCTCTGACCTATTTGGAATGGCAACCTGAGGCACAGAAAATCTCATAGTTCTGTGGCAACTTTACAAGTACGTATCAGAGATCCACTGCTGTTTGTACAGAAAATAGTAGGGTTCTTGTTCTTTTGGTTGTTTGAACAATATGGAGAAACTCTAAAGATACTGGGCAATTGTGGAACAGATCTTTTTAGTTCCACAGCAAGTTAAAAGTTTTATTTTCCTCTTTAAAATAAGAGGTAACAAGCAGTGCCGCATGTTGCAATCCACTTACAAGGAGGAAGAAGCCATGCAATATTACCAGTGTGTATGTGAGTGACTTCATGCAGTATTCTCATCAGCTTGATTATGGATCACTTTTCCGTAATCCTGACTTCAGTGTAGAACATCCTGTGACTAAGATGGTTTCCTAGCGTGAAGATCAGCAACATAATGGCCTATTTATGGCCAAGTCTTACATTGCATCATTTTTATGAGACACTATGGAGTCAATACATACCATTGTGATCTAAGTCACAAGTAGTGCAGCAGAAAGAGAACAGTCAAGAAGTTGAATTTTAGCTATTTCTGAAGTATGATTAGAAATGAAACAGATATTTCAACACCTCATAGTAGCTGAATGATAAGAGCAGTCACCAGGAAGGGGAGGAGAGCTCTGGCGTTTACCTAAAGCAGGAGGCTGCCAGTTTCTCTTGTTTAGACAGGTCCCGAGGAAGAGTCCCAAAGTCTGATAGTACCAGAAAGAGAGAGAATTAAAACAAAACAAAAACCTGTAATTGATAAAAATGTTGTTCCTTCCCTGCCCAATGGAGCTGTTCCTGTCAAAGTAGGATTTCAATCACAATAACTTGAGATGGCATTACTGTTAAGTTTGTTACTTTCAAGCCATAGGCAGAATGCTTTCAGAAACTTAACACATAGCTATACATTAAGGAAGCAGTGTTATTTATAAGGATTTTTGACTGGTAGCCCACTTGCCTTATGTTATTTACATGCTTTTTACGCAGTCACCATATATGATTGGTTTGAGTTCTTTTTAAGGGTCTTCTGAAACAAATTTCTGTCATATGACAGTGAAGGCTGAGACAACAAGGAGCAAGCATGTAGAAGATAAGAAATATACCCAAACTGAAAGTTGCAAATTCAAAAATACATATTTTTAACAGCCTCCATTTTAGAGTTCTGTAGTTTGTCTGGTCCTTTGTTTTCCTGTCGTTACTTGGACTTTAAAGTCAGCAATTTACCCATCAAAACAAACTGTCTAGTTCACGAACAAACTGTCTAGCTCACAAAAGAGCTAGAGCCAATTCCCACTAGAGCCAGTGCAAAAGTTTTCATTGAGTTCTGTGGGTTTGGTATCTGGCAGCCTTTGATACGAGTAAAAAATAATCAAAATTCGTGACAGGACATGCTAGGAGAAATAAAAAAAAAAAAATCAGGATACTTTTTCTCTCTCTGAAAAAAAAAATGGACACAACTATGAAGTTTCACGTTTTCCCCCCCATCGCATAATGGCGTAGTCTTTTGATACCTTCCAGCCTGTCTACAGAGAGCCTGAGGCCAGTATGTAATGACTGCTCTTTGAGGGGGAGCACATCTGCCAACTAGGTTGCAAAGATAGGTTTTGGGTTTTTTTTAATAGGTTTAATTAAGGCTTGGTATAGTAATTTTTCCAATAATTTTTGTAGTTTAGAGCAGTATGCATTTCACTGCTATACGTTTCCATTTATCTGGACAAGCTTAAAAGCACTGGCTGTATGGTAGTAGTCAGGGCAAATAGAAAATCACATTTTGTCAACCTAATATGGCTGTTCGTGTGAAACCTGGTGTTTTTCTTGTATTGAGTTTCTTTCAATTTTCTTTTTTTTGGGTTGTTAGAGTGAAGTTTGTACTTTTTTTTCAGAATTTATTTTAGTTAAGATTTTGTGTATTTCGACTTGTATAATATGTCAAATGAGTAAAACATCTGCTGACCTGAAATTTCCCAATTCTAAGCACAACTGACCTGTTGCTGTAACAGGACTTCTAATAAGCTATCTATAAATTGGTTTGGATTCATTACTTCTCTTGCAATTAAGATATACAACAAACATTTCAAACTGAAGCATGTAAAACTATTCTGTAAGTAAAATGCAAGTTTGCCAGGTGAACCTGTTAAACTGATGATGTAAAATTGTTATTTTTTAAAAAATATATAAAATCTTAATCCCCATATGTACCTGTATGTGCTTTAAGAATTCAGGAAAATGCATCCTCATAACTTGCTTCTGTTTACAAATGTTCCACTGCCTCAAGAGTGTCAGTCAATTGGAGTTTTATTTTCTTCACCTGGCCACTTCAGTTTTGTGACAGTTGTGTTACTTTGCTTTGTCGCAGCCAGCCGAAGGCAGAGGCAGAAGGGCTGCTTGGGTCACAGGCTGGGTGGCACGGGCCAGAACTGACATGAGGCTTGCTTGAAGGCACGGTTTGCCTTGTGCAAGAGGGCTTGCGTAGGTTTGCTGACCTAAAATCGCTTCCCCAAGCAGGAAGAGGGAATGCAATGGTGTGAGACGCACAAACGGGAGAAATGTGGTTTCTTGCTGAGCCGGCTCTACCCTGCACCAATTGGAGCCCAGATTGCTCATTTTCAAACAGTCTGCTGCACTAATGAGGTGAGGAACTCTCTCAGGCCTGTCCTTTCACTTCCAGGCTCTAACCTGTCTGCTCCACCACCTTGGTTGAAGAGGTCAGCACCCTCAGCTGTCTCCTGTTGCTGGAGTTGATTACCAAGGCAGCTGAATGTCTGGCTTGTGTTTCCTCCGGAGCTGTTGTTCACAGCCTTACATAGATGGCTGTCTCTGTAAATATCCACAGTGGCACCAAGATACCAAGTTTTGAACGTGGGAGGAAAGCAAGTTGACTTGTGTTTTCTGTTGGATCTATAGGTGCAGCACTATATGCACTGAACTGCAGCTAAATCTCTTACGGACGAAGCCCTTTGGTGGCTCCTTTCTGAGGAGCATTCCTAGAGGGACTTGTTCCATCAAAGTCTATTTTGGGAGACTCTGAAAAGCCTGAGGACAACTGTGAGGCAGTAATACAAACAGATGGTGAAATATTGCAGGTGGTTTATTTACTGTTCTGCTGCTGCCGCTGTTCAGGCTGATGTGGTTCAGATACTGTCAGGATCTAATTTTACAAAAGTATAGTTTGCTTCAGATACTGTTTAACATGTGTGAAAAGTGTAATGCACCTCACGTCACTGTCACATCTGCTCCAGAAGGGCCACAGACAGTGCACACCTCTTGGTAGTGTATTCATGAAGCCTCTACTCCATGGCTGGTGATTAATTCAGACAAAATGCTTGTGTCCTGATGTAGCATCTTGTTCTTCTGGTTTCTCTTCAAGCATGTTCTTGAAGAAGAGAGGTGGATGTAAATTTTGTCCTTTCTTTTGTACGGTTTTGGTTCCCTGACTTGCAGTGCTGGCTTGTGAAATACTTTCCAAGGCATTAAACTTTAAAAGTGTATCTTAACTCATTTTACAACTTCTTACTAAGTGGTGAAGTGCTGAAACGCATCTAAGTAGTTTTGCTATTGAAAGGAATACCATGATTTAGGGCAGTATCTCTTAATTATATTCTAACAAAGTCTGGTGAAGAGGCAGAGCTAGTGGCAACAAAAGTCTGCAATTAAGGGTGCATTGCCTGAAATACAAGATAATTGTTGAGGCAAGATCATTGGAATAGATTCAGAGACTGGAGTTGCAAATATTCTCTCTAGGTGTTTGGCATATAGAGCAGAGAGGAGAAATTCTCAGGAGTGTATTTATTATGTGGTACAGACCACTGTGCAGTTCTCCTCAAAGTTGAATGTTTTGTTCTGCAAACTTTCATGGCCTCATCTGGTTTGTGATTTTTTTTTTCACCTTTTTTTTTTTTTTTTTTCTTAAATCTTCCTCTTCTTACAGGCTCTTAGTCCAGTGGAAAGCTGATGAGTGGGAGCAAAGGTAAAGAATGATGTAATGCAGCTGCAGCCAGAAAGCATCTTTTGTTTGAATTGTGAAATGGCTACTCCATAGTCATCTCCCGATGAATCAGATGTGAGGGGCTGCTTTGTGGAATGAACCCTTTGTAACGGCACATCAACTGGAAGCAGGAGACATTCAGTTGAAGAGCTCTTTCTGAAAATGGGTTTAACTTTTCTTTTGCCAGTCACTACCAGCATGACCTCATACACTTCTAGTACAATGGTGTGGCTAAGCCTTTGAGTACACGGCCATTACATCATCGCAGCAAATTAGAGAGGGAGGTGGTGAAAGAGGCCTTATTGTTGTCATGGCGGATGAGATGATCAGGACTCAACTCATTGTTGCTGAGAAGTTGGTGGCTTTGCTGGAGAGTGGTACAGAAAAATTGCTGCTGATTGATAGCCGCCCCTTTGTGGAATACAATACGTCCCACATCTTGGATGCCATCAACATCAACTGCTCCAAGCTTATGAAGCGGAGGCTGCAGCAGGACAAAGTTTTGATTACAGAGCTCATTCAGCATTCAGCAAAACACAAGGTAGGGGTCATTTTTCCAGTTATTCCTTGTTTAAAAGAGTGCCTGGAAAGCAACTTGTAATAATTTTCCCTTAGATATTTTGTTTAAAAAAAAAAAAAAAAATTTGTTTTAAATAAACAGAATTGGGGGACTGAGTTTTGCTGAGGTCTACCTGATTTAAGAAGCTGTTGGTTACTACTGAGTTTATCTTTGGGGTTCTTCGTAGCCTGCTCTCCCCTAAGTGACAGAGTAATGGGGAGGGATTTAGAAATTACTCAGAAGGAATGCTCTCAGGGTTCTTGTGTATCTTGCAAAGCACAGTCCCTTAAACGTTTGTAATTAAGGCAGGAAACATTCTTGTTCTCAACTTTGAAGGATTCTTTGGGATCTGCGTTGGCGGGGATTGCTTAGCAAGTGGTTGTTGTACAGTTTGCAAAAAAAAAAAACTGTAGCTCTGTCAATCCTGGTTCCTACTTGCTGTTTAAAATACTTCTTGTGTGAGTAGTTTGATGGGTTGTTGGTTTGGTTTTTTTTTTCTTAAATAGTGTTACTAGTCAAAAGAAAATAGCTAAGCTGTTTAAACTTAATGTGTATCTATGTATGTGTTGTTTTGGTTTTTAACCATTGGTACTTGTTTCAAATGTTTTGCTTACAGAAGTAATCTACTGCATTCTTGCTTTGAAATGTTAAAAACTGAAGCCTGTTGTTATTATTGTTACTACTATCTAAAGCATATTTTATACATAAGGTTGTATAGATGGCTAAAATATGTGTAGCTTTAGGCAGTTGAAGGTCTCTTCGCTGTTTATACATAAAAAACCCAGAGGCAGAATCTGAGGTAGGACCTTCTTTCAAAAAGTTTAGTTTTTGAACAAACCAACCAACCTAGCTGAAGGTAAAGCATTATACAAGTGACATAAAATTACCTAATGGTAGAAATTTGCAGAGTGTGCTTCAACTTGGAGCAAACAATCAATTTATAAACTCAAAGGAATCAAATCTGATCAGGCATATTAAGTATAAAAATAAAAACTGGATTGTGTACAGCTACTTAAGAAGTCTATATATCTGAACTGATGCATAGTAAATATATAGGAACCCAGATGGAGGTGATAATGTGATGTTTTTAATCATCTTCCTCCATCCTATCTTATTCTGAATTACTTGTGTTGCAGATTGAAATTGATTGCAAGCAGGAAGTGGTGGTGTATGACCAAAGCTCTAAAGATGTGACCTCTCTCTCATCTGACTGCTTTCTTACTGTGCTCCTGGGCAAACTGGAGAAGAATTTCAGCTCTGTGTATCTGCTTTCAGGTATGACGAACAAAGAAAAAAACCAAAGCACTTGAATAAGGAAAATGCTATTTTTATAGCAGATGTGTATGCAGTTTTGCAACAGTGCTGGTACAAACTTCAGTTATAGCATAGTATTTTCTGTAGTTCTGTATGCATATAATGCCACTCATAATACATAAAATGCTTAGAAATTGCATCTTACAGGGGATCTGTTACACCATTAGTGCTGTGTAAATGGAAATTGATCAATGCAGGTTTTTTAGATGCATCTGTCTGCTATTTTAGGGTCAAAAATAGTAAAAGAAATGTGCTTCCCTTGTCTTTTAAGTATTGTACATGCTAGGAGGAAAATATCTTCCTTGCCCAAATTGGTAATTACTACAATAAGAACAAGAGACAGGATCTCCCAGAGTTGTGGAGATTATTCTATGTGACTTCTTAAACTTCAGCTCCTTAAGTGGTAGTACTTTATTTAGGTCTTCTCTCTCACCTCCACCTTCCCTCCCCTCCCTTTTTCTTTCTTTCTTTCTTTCTTTTTTTTTTTTTTTAAATCCCAGGTCAAAGCACATATAGAAATCCAAGTCCTTATAATACAGGATTTGTTGGTGTTAACGTGTACTTGTATTGTTATTTCTGTCATGGAACAGTAGACCCAGTGTTCACAAGAAGGAATAAGGAGGGGCATGAAGTAGATCCCAGGTTGAAAGAAGAGCGGATGACGAATACATTTAGGAAATTCATTGCAGTGACTAAATCAGTGACCTCATGAACTGTATACTTAGTCTGTGAGAAATGTTAAAACTACAGTCAGAGAGTGAATAATAATGAGGAAAAGGGAAGGAACTCCAGAGAGATGCTTCCTTTTAGCAAGAAGGTTTCACTGAGGTTTGCAGTGACTTCAGATGAAAGGGAAAGGGAGGTGGTTGTGTTACTGAGAGAACTTTTTCCAAAGTGAGTACAGAGAAAATGAATAATTTCTGTACTTGAAGCATTTGGTGCTCATGTGAGGTGTACTTACAGAAAACGAAGTAGGACTTTGCTTTGGCTATGTTTGGTGCTTCCATTTTCTTTGCTCTTTTGGTAAGAATTACTCCTGTGGGTTGTGGACTACAATATTAGATTAAGTAACTCGTTGTCTGTATGAGCCACCAAGTAAATGTGTGGTGTCTAGGCACAGTAAATGCTTAATGTAAGAGTGCTGAAATATGTGGTTAATACTCCCTTAAATTTAAAACTGTCATTTAAAAAATAGGCAGTCTAGAAGCAGTTCATGCCTCTTAAGAAATCCTTTTATTGTCTGAATACTCAACTACTCATCTGTCTTGAGATTTTTTTAATAACCAGAAGTATATTACAGCTCCATGCAGCGGTACAGACTATTCACAACTAAATTTCCATGGTGGAAAGAGACACAGCTATCTAATAACTAAGAATGTGCCCTCATGGCAGGGAGGAGTTGGGGGAGATCCTTAATAAGGTCAAGCAAATGAGAGTATCATAAAATTTCCCTTCGTTCTGCTTCCCTCTATAGATTAGTTGTGCGAGACACGGCTTTTATCTTTTTTCCTCTGCTGGACGCTGTGAAGGAGATGGTCAGAGTGCCTCCATCCTCAGGCCTGCCCGTGGCTCCTGTAGGAAGGGACATTACCAGGACGGGACTGTTCCTCAGCTCCTCGGTGCATAGTCCAGGCAAACAACAATTGCATATATCTTAATAATACTATGAGAAATTGCTTTGGTTTGTTTTGTTTCTTTTTTCTTTTTTTTTTTTTTTTTTTTTTTTTTTTTTTTTTTTTTTTGGTTTT
>WHYT01017020.1:67108-77374 GCA_009806455.1 Tetrax tetrax
TTTTTAAAAAAAAAAACAAACAGAAATGTCAACCTTTCTGTATTTCCAGTTTGAAATTAAAAATTGTAATAGTCTAACACAGAAACAGTGTAGAAACGCTGTACTGGCTCTGAACTGAAATCAAAAGTAAGAATTCTTGCACTTGGGTGGATGTGGAACAATGGTAAATGTCCAAGAAGGACTAGCTGAATTTCAGAGTACTGTAATGCAGGATCATAGAGACAGTTTCACCCAACTCTAAGAATTTTTTAGTACTGCAAGAGTGTATGTTGCCAGCAAACCGTGAGTGATGTATTTTTTCTGTCAGTTGCTGAATTGCCACTTAAGACTTGATGTACTGTGGTATTCAGTGGCACTGAGAACAGCCAATATGGAAAGCTTACATAATGTACCAGACTATAAAGTGTATGGGCAAAAGGGGAGTTAAACATACTGTGGAAGCCTTTTGTGAGCTTCTAGAATTGGCTGTACAGTTTTACCCCCAAGGGCCTGTACGCTGAGGTGTAGATCAGTATGTGACTGTATTCCTTTGGAGCCATCCCTCTCATTGAATAGCATCCACCCCATCTGTAGACGTAATCAGGGTTCTGTATAGAAAGTTGTATGCTTTTCTGTTGTTTCATGGTTGGAGATGAAGCTGCCATTCATCAATGGATGAAGTAAAGACTACTGGGAAAGAATGACTGATCTCATGCTCAAGTCAGATGAGAGCTGGCTTGAAAAGGGGTCCATAAACTTCTATCTGCTGCTTTCTACACAAGTTATCTGTATAATTTAGAGAATCACTAGTAGAGAATTACAGATTTTCTGGGTGCCCAGTGTGAAGCCCCCATCTGACTGGCAGAAGCACTGAGCACTGAACCAGGGGAGCTGTATAGCTCCCTTCCAAAACCGTGATTGGACTATGGGTACAGTCATCATGTTAAAAAGTGGTGTTGACAGGTAATCAAGATGTAGGTGGTGAAGTGCTTGATCATCTCTGGTACCCTTCTGCCTATGGAAAATGTCAGCAGTAATGTGATTAAACGGATTTTACTTTTACAAGAGCTCTCTGATAAGCTTCTAGAGAGCAGAAAGCTGCCGTGGTAACCAGAAAGACATAAATTAATAATAATTAATAATTTTCTATTCAGTGACGAATGCAGGTAACACACGCAGTGGGCAGTGAATGAAGTCATAAGCTGAGTGAGTATGTAAAGAAACTGCAAACAGAATGAGTGTAGTGAGATGGGGCAAAGGTCCTGGAAACGAAAGAGTGAGTGATTAGCCAGGGACTGTTGCAAAAGGTATGTTTTTGCTGAAACTTCCCAAATTATTGTTTCCCCTAACTTGTCCTCGTTCAAACTGTGTGTACAAAATGGAAGACTTGCACGGAGGATGCAAGCAGAAGGAAACAAGGCAGGAACTCTTCTACAGCCCTGTTTATGCTGGTGTTTTTCTTAAAAGTATTTGAAATTAGAAGTAAATTTAAAGGAATCCTAGTATAAAAATGCCAGTATCTCTAGGGTACATTTACCGTGGTGTTACCTCTACTTGCCTAAGGCAAAGCTGGATGGAAAAAGAGCCCAGTACTCTCTCCCTGCTTTGTCACCAGAAAAAAACTGTGCCTTGTGGCAGGAAAAGTGAGAGATCTTAAGAATATTCTCTTATAGGTAGACCTGGTCATTTCTATCTCCTGAAGTGACCAGAGCTGCGAGAGTGAGCTTTCTTCCCCACTTCTGCAGTCCTGTACGACAAGTAGGAGGATACCCAGTGTGGTCTGAAAGATGGGAAGTTGTTCAGCCTGGAGAAGAGAGGCTCTGGGGAGACCTTAGAGTAGCCTTCCGGTACCTGAAGAGGCCTACAAGAGGGAGGGACTTTTTACAGAGGCATGTAGTGATAGGACAAGGGGTAATGGTTTTAAATTGGAAGAGGGTAGATTTAGATTAGCTATAAGGAAGGAATTCTTTACTGTGAGAGTGGTGAGGCAGTGGAACAGGTTGACCAGAGAAATTGTGGATGCCCCATCCCTGGAAACATTCAAGGCCAGGTTGGGGCTTTGAGTGACCCAGTCTTGTGGAAGGTGTCTCTGCCCGGGGCATGGAGGTTGGAACTAGCTGATCTTTAAGGTCTTTCCAACCCAAACCATTCTGTGATTCCATGGCATGAGGTAGCTGTGGGTTGTGCTGTCTGATAAATTCCTGTCTAACATCCCGACAGCTTTTAACATTTGGTTTTGGAGCTTAATAAATTTTGGTTGTGGCCAACTAAAGTTCTGAGTGTTCCTTCTAAGCAAGTCTTTGCAGAGTGCCTCAAGGAGAAGAGCACACCTTCAAATGGCGGTCATTGATTAAAATAATCAAGTTATCTGCAAGTTGAAATAATTATAGCAAGAATGACTTCTTAAGTATCCTGTCAGTGTTTAGAGAAGGAAGGATAGTTGCACAATGATGATGGCTTTCCTGATACTCTGACTGGTTGATGCCATTAGAAGCAAGCTTCTTAATGGAAGAGGTGAATGTCTTGCAGAGGGAATGCAGCATCCCCTAAGTGGTCCTGTAGCCCATGGGTTCCAGCCAGTATCAGTGGGGAGGAGACGAGGGCGAGAGAGGAGCTTAGCTCTGAATCACCCTCTTCAAAATATCCCTCACCATGAATTTTTAACGAGAGTGTAGAAAGACTAGAACCCTTGGCTACAGCCGGTCCTCTGTGAATATCCTCCCACCCTTTGTACTTAAAATGCAGTTTAGACTGTTTGTTTAGTGCCATGATTGTTTTAAGCACTTGAAGAATGGGAGTAGGGTTTATTACTTTCATATGTGTATCCACTTGCTGTCTTTTGAGAGGGAGCAAAGTTTGACTAGCATGGGGCTCTCATAACATTTCTCAAACCCAAGAATAACTTGTTAAGTTTGCTTTTGTTTTGGATACCTCTGGATCCTTGTGAAACTTAATTGACTGAAATTACGATGAGAGTATCTTTTTTTTTTTTTTTTCTTTAAAGACAGAAAGGGCAGGTGTGAGTGACAATGTGCTCTCTTTACTTGCCGTTGGTCTGACTTTTCTATATGCTACTTGGGTGGGAGAGGGGGGGCTTGACCTCATTCTCGCCCCTCCCAAGTGTTGTTTGCTTAACCTGCCTATTAACCTTGTCTTACCAAAGGCAGAAACCCTCCAGGGCAAAGAACTTCCCTTGCTACTGTGCTTGTGAAACACCTGGCATAACGGGGCCACTTTCCGAACGCCGCCGTAATAAAAACCACCCCTAGATTTCTCAAACCGTGAAACCTTGAATCCGGTGGAAGGACTCCCCACGGCTGACGAGAGGGGACGGGAAGAGGAGGGCAGGCCGCGGGGATGGCAACGCTCCGAACGGGGCTCTCTCCAGCCTGGGATTGTGTAATGGAAAACGGCACGCATCCCCGCCGAGCAGAGCTGGAATGCGTGAATTGTAATGGCCTGTGGAGGTCTGCAGCTCGTTTAAACAGAGTGGAAACATTGTAGATTCATAAAACTTGTGAGTCAGAAAGTTTACAACTTTCCTTCCTTACAGCAAGGGAAAAACCTATACTGCAGCTTTTAGATAAACATTTTAATGTTTGATGGGAATGTGACTGCCAAAGCTCTGTTAAGTCATGGCGTTAAAAGCCTCTGCTCTGACTGGAGGCAAAGTAAATGTTCAAGTTAGGAGTTTGTATATTTTGTCTTTGCTATAGTGCTGTTTAAATTTGATTTGTTTTTTTTAGCATCGTTTTCAGCAATGCTACCTTATGTGCCTGGCACTAATCAGTATTTACAGTAACAAATTCTAAACTGCTATTAGGAGAAGGGGGGGATGCGAGGGGGGGGCTGGAGCTAAACATGAATGTACTCCACTGCAAACCTTTTGGTGAATACAGAGGTTTGGTAAGGCTTACTTAAAATTACAAAGTCTAAATATTATGTTGTAGAGGCAGTTGCAAATTTTGCTGCTTTTTTATTCTTCTTTTCCTTTAAAAAGGGATACCAATATAATATTTATTAGTATATAGCTATATAAAATTTATTAATAATTAGTGCCATTAATGGAGTTGTAAATTCTGGACTTGACGAAGGTGGTGGAATCTTCTGCCAAATCCACAAGCTTCAAAGTCTCCTGCTTGCAATCCTTTCCTAGTACATGCATGTGATCTTTGTTTTTTGACTCATCACTTGGATCTTAGTGCTTTTCCACTCCCTGCTTTAAAATAATTGTGTTTGACACTGAGTTAACACTGATGAACTGGCAGACAGTTAGGTCTTGTGGGAAAAGGAGGGAAGTTGCTTCTAATCTGTTTTCAAGAATCCGTTGAAGAAAGCTAATTTCTCCCTTTGGCCTTTTCTGAACAGTCAGAATCTGAAGCTGGGGGGTGGAGATAAAGAAGCAGCATCCTATTTAAATAGCACTTAAGAGAAATGCCAACATTTGCTGTCTACCAGTGTGCATTGTCCTTGGGCTCTTCCAGCAGACTCCAAGACCTGTGAAAACCAGGCACGTTCACTCTCTTATTTATCCATCAAGAGCAGAAGATGGGATCTTTCTGTGCATCCCATGTGAGGCACACAGAGCTGCAGGGCCAGCTGGATCTATAGGGATGTTGTGTAAAAACACTTTGTAGGTTTTTCTTAGCCTGAAGTTTTAGGGAAGCCAAGCTCATAGAAGTTGCCATGTTGCCTGTCTCTCCATTGTCACCCACAAAAGATGTTTAAGCTTGTTGGTCAGCTTCAATAAGGTTTGACAAAAGGAGTAATTAAATGAAAACAATAATGAAAGTTCTTGTAAGCCCTACGGAAATGAGCACTGGTACAGTGCAGAGCCTCAAATTAGTGTCTCCCTCTGAAAAGCAGTTTCAGTAGTGCAGCTCAGTTTCAATTGAGCTGGTTGTAGATTTGCTGGTGTGACCAAGCAGCAGTGCCACGTGGGCCCCAGCAATGCGAGCGGAGTCCTTGAGAGCTCAGGCTGCCATAGCCGCCCGAGGATCCACTATGAGATGGGCACTGGGGGCAGGTGGGATTCTTCAGTTCTGCAGCCCCTCAAATTACTTGGTTGAAAAACATGTTTGCTTAGTGTGAAGGTGGAAGGCTGCTCTTCTCATCTTTGGAATCAGTCCCTATTAGTTGGAGGAGGTGGCCAGGACCCTCGTCTCAGTTACCAACCTCTTCTCTAGCTGAATCTCTTCTCCCTTCTGCCTCAGGTTTGCTGCCAGGCTCTGGGTGTGAAAGGCAATGGCATGGGATTAACTTTTGAGCTTATCTCTGAAGTGTAGTCAGGTTTCTGTTCCTTTCTGCACATTGTCAGTACGCACTTGCCTGATCAGCAAAAGCAGCTATCTCTAGATGATTAAGGATACAACTTCTGGTGCAGATCTCTGCAAACACTTGAGGATGCTAAGGAATTACAGAATTGGCTGTTTCAACAGTAAGTTCAAAAGCAACTTTAATAAGATATTAAGATTGCCTTGTAATTTATTTTTCTGTGTGTTGGAGACACAGGATGAATGGATGAGGGAAGATCTGCGCTACATGCAATATGAATGCAAAGCACAGACTTATTAAATACATCTGGATGGGGGAGATGTCGCTGAAGCAGTCCTGTTTGGCTAACATAACAGTTGGTAATGGCAACCACCCAACAGCCTGGTTACAGTGGTATGTCATGTAAACATCAGTGAGCTGCTCAAGGTGAACTTTGAAAGCTGGCAGGAGGAGAAAACGTCATTCTTCTCTCTTTCCAGCATCCTGCAGAAAAGGAGAAGTATTTGGGGGAGGTGGAGGGCAAGAGAGCAAAGGAGGTACTGGGCTGGTGGACGGGGGAGGCGTGTGGGGTAGCAGATGTCTGTCTGCTCGATAGCAGATGAGATTTCGCTAGACCAGCATGACATCCTGAAGCCAAGGCTGAGTAACCTGTGTTTCTGTGCGGAAGGGAGGTGCGTTGATGTGAATGAAGAACAACGCTTGCATTTTGAAAAATGAATTTTTAGTAGATTGGTGTTTCTGCTTAACTTTTCTGCTCTCCCCCATGCCAAATCAGTCTCACAAATACATGTCCTTCTATAAGCAAAGAAAAATAGGTTTTAATTCAGAATGAATAGGTTTCCTGTGAAATTGTCTTGTCTAATTTTGATTGGTTACATCTCTTAGTGGTTTGACCCATTTGAAGGAAATACACAGATGGGGAGGAGGAAGAGAAACTAGCATAGCATGGAATGGGCATAGGAAACATCTACCTTTCCCTCCCTCCCCCACCAGTTTTATATCCTCTTACGGTGTCATTTAACTGGAATGGCTTTATTGAGCATTGAGTAAAAACAGTAAAATGTTACATGCGCTTCACAACTCTGCATTAAGTCTTCAAATCAAGAGCTTAGGGCTTAACTAGCCTTTCACTTGCAGTCCTCTGTAGCGGTTCACAGAGCTCCTGTCCCTGCAGTACAGCACGGCAACTGGCAGCTCAGCAGAGTGCTCCTGGTCTGCTGCTGTGTAAAATAACAGAGATGAGCTGATGTAAATGCTTGTGGTTCTCAGTCGTTATTTCTCTGTATTAATTTAGGGTTGTCTCCAATGGTAGTTAAACTAAATAGTCATAAGGACCTGGATGGATGCCGTTCCCTTAATGAAAATAGTTATTCCCAAATCACTGTTTCTCTGGCTATCGCTTGTTGCCACCTGATCCCATCTTGTCTCCCTCTCCTCTTCCTGCTGCTGGCAAAGTTAGTTGGGAGTTTTATTCATAAGAGGATTTATGCAATGAATCTATAAAAGAAACATTTTGCAGTGGAAGTTTGCTGAAGCGTTTTCATCCCTTCTGGGTTTGGCCCTATTTCGTTTCCTGAGTTGGCAGAGAAGGGAGCCAAAACTTCTGATATCAAGATTGCTTTAACGATCATACCTTTGTGATCACACACAATCGTAGTTAGGAAACGGTAGTATCTTGATCAAAGGAAAGTCTCCAGTCACCACTTTGCAGAACCATAGCAACAGGGTAATGGCGTAGGTTACTGGCTCTTGCCAAATTTCTGCTAATGGGATGTGGAGGCTTGCAGGCAAAAAAAATGTGGGCTTTGCTGTGAAGACCCAGGAGGTGTTGGGTTGCCTACCACACACACAAGGGCTTAGGCTGCAAAGCCACTGACAGCTTTTGGCGCCTCAACATGGTTTTGTAGAAACTGTTGTGTGAGTCGCAGCCACAGGAAGGGAACGGAACAAGTCAGCACTGGAATGCGGTACGGGACTGCTCTTCGTTAAACATGCTGCAGCCAGGGGATGCTTCTCACTGGGTTAAAACTGAAATCACTTCACCCGTCTGTTTGTTTTAACAAGCTACCTAAGCAGGAGCTGAGTTACCTTGGGGCAGCTACAGAACTTTGCAATCTTCTGATGGATCATCTAAAATTAGAGCAGAATTTAATTGATTGATTTTCGTCTCAGAAATATAAAGGACAGTCAGCTCAACATCAGTTTACCACTGCTACTTTGATATCTTTTGTTTTCATGTTGGAAAAGATATTAGATGATATTCTGAAATAACTTCTGTCTCATATTGCTTTCATTTGCTCCCATAATGATGGAAGTCATCATCCCCAAAGGTTTTTTTTTTCCCCTCAAACTTGGCTAGAGCCTATTACGCAAGTAAGACAGACTTAGATTACCGTTCGCTACTTCCTACCAGCCAGAGGCTACAATGACTTACATATGTGCAGTCATGCCAGAAGCAACTGCTTATTTAAAACTGACGAAGGAGATGTATTGTGCTGCTTATCCTGCTTGACCATCAAGGTCTTCAGATGTAATGGAACTATTGCATGAGTGCTGACGGAAGAGTCTTCCATACCATTCATTGGTATCAGAAAAAGTAGAGTGAAAAACTTCAAAAGCCTCCTCGGGGGAGAGGATCTTTTTAAACACAAGCAAAATTTTATAGCTATATGTATAATACCTAAAAGTTACTCAGTTTCCTCCTACTTCTGTCCATAACATTCAAATAGGCAAGAAGTGGTTTCATCCTGTTAAATGTCAAGAGAGCTGTTTCACCTTAGCTTCACCATCAAGAATACATAAAACCTGTATGATTCATAAGCTATTTAGGAGAGAATATTTTGGAGTTGTTTGTCAATCATCTGTTTTCAGGGCCCAGTTACACTTCAGTGAAACTTTACTAACCCAGCAGCTCTGTTAGTGACCTGTAGATTTATTTTTTTTTTTCCCCTCACAGTTTCAACATGCTCTTCTGATTGATTTATTATTTGCAGAGGCCAGAGTAGTGGTGGGAGAAAGGGTGTTGTTTAGAAATTAGCTCCAGAAGACAAGTGTTTTCTCTTACTAAACCAAACTGCATGGTGCTGCCAATAGCCCTATTCCAGCCGAGGCAGGTAAGGAGATTTAAAGATGAAATTTCCCTGGATGCAAAGGTCATTCTCAAATTACAGAACTTGAAACTAAAGCAGCCCCATCTTTCTTTTAAGGCTCAGTTTTCTATTCTGCATTCCCACCTGTACCCTAAATTAATTTTCTAAATGTTCAAAGTTTGTTTTTTGAGGATGGTCTGCTTCATTGACAGCAGAAGTGTACAGGTAGTCTGCGTGCTTAAAGCACTTTTCTCATAAGAGGTTCCTCATGTAGACTGTGCGTAGACTGTGCATAGACTTCAGCTTTGGGGACTAAGGAGAGCCATAATCTGTGTTAGAAGACAGAGACAGATGAAATAGATACCTTTTTTTCCCACACATCTTTAGGTACTGTAATTTTTTTTTTTAATATATCTATCTATATATTTTAAAAATACACATATTTCGTAAGTCAATGCAAGCAAATAGTGATGAGTGCAGCTCCTTAGAACAGAAGTTAGGCTCATAATGATATGACAACTTAGTGATTGCACGCATGGATGCTGTTGTTCCAGACCCGTGACACTATGTTTGTTGCACTAGAAGAAATTATTTTAGCAGGGTGCATACAAGAGTGTGTTTTGTTGGGAATGCAGTTTTTGTTTGTGTTTTTTCTTAAACAATTTTTCAACATATGGTGATGTAGAATGTGAGTACCATAAGTCAAAGCCAGATCTGTTGAAAAGCTTTTTGAAATGGTTATAGAAGATGGCAGGGAAGATAGATTAATATTTGAAACAAGTCACCAATTTCATGCTTTTTCAAGTTAGTTCACTACTGATACTAATACCAGATTAAAATATACTCAAAGAAAAGCAGAGCTCACTTGGGAGCATATATAAAGACAGGTAATATAATGGCAGACTTATCTGATTTGAGAGTTTTGTGGTTGTAATTCATGTTGTAAAGATACTGAAGCAACATCTTACTAGGAAAGTGTGAGTAGAAAGAATAAACATGATTTTGAAGGGATGAATGTCCCAGAAGAAGTGTTGAGGCATCTCATCTTGAGTTGCTTCAAGCTTGCCTTGACAGAGCCATAGAATAAAAATAAAATTAAAAATTGCTCCTTACACTTATGATGACAGAGTGTGGGTTCCACCTCCCAAAATCTCATTTTTTTTGGCATATTAGCTTCCTACTTAATTTCTTTTTGCAGTGTTCATACAGAAGTGAGACCAGCCCATAGGTAGCTGGGAAAATTCCTTTTTTGTTGTTGTTGAACTTTGCCCATGTAGTCTTTTGCAAAAAAAAAAAGCACAGATGTAAAATCTTTTCTGTGCTTATGCTGCTGCTTTGTAAGGAAGAAGAGTCCCTTCTCTATATCCAGCTGTGTCAGAGAGAGGCTCCAAAAAGCAGCTAACAAGCTTCCCAAGAAATAAAGAATAGGCAAATAAAACCAAAGACCGATATTTGATTTCCCCTTCTTCCCCCAAACTCTCAAGGAACTACTGGGCACCGTATCTTACATTACATTTAATCTGAGAGGCATATAATGCCTATAAATTCAAGGATTGCTTGAGGGGAAAGCATTATACGGAAGAAAGAATAGCAAGTGTGTGAGAGAATTGTTTTGCAAACTCCTCCTGTCATTCGATTGATAAGTTAAACAGGCAGCATCTGTGCTCCTGAACTGGGCTGTTGTAAAGCAAGGAGGAAACCCAGCCTAATAGGAACAGAAAATGTCAGAGTCAAACCTTTACTGTGTCTGTAGCCTAAGTCTTCCAGTTCAGGGCCTCAGCCTTAGCTTAGCATCCCCCCCCCACCCATCCCATACTCTCCAGCCTCACCCTCATATTCTCATGATGAGCATTGTGTTGCCTAAAATCACTTCTCTAACAAAATAGACAAGTGTTTGGTGGTGGATTTTTTTTTTTTTTTTTTT
>WHYT01017020.1:86439-109715 GCA_009806455.1 Tetrax tetrax
TTTTTTTTTTTTTTTTTTTTTTTTTGACTTGCTGCAGATTATATTTTGATTTTTCACGTTGCGAGTAACTGGTCGTCTCCTGTTCCTCCTGGATAGGTATGATTACAATATAATGTATGTTCATTAGTTCAGGGTGCTCGCACCTTCAGGCACCTCTGGATGTGCTGATGTGAGGGACTTTGGACGAATGTTTGGAGGAGCTGCTCATTTCGCTCCAGACGGCAAAATTCAGACCAGAAGTAAATTCCCCGTTTAAAATGTAACCAGTAACAGTTGTAAACAATTCCCTCTGTAAATAACTGAAGTAGATTTCCTTCTTCCCTGCAGTCCTTTGTTCTCACTGAACATTTAATATGTGCATGCATATACGTGTGTGTGTGTTCATCCCTTCTGAATATACAGGGTAGCACAGGTGTGGTGTACCTGTATACTCAATCTCAGCCATTATTTAAACTGCTCTGATTTGAGCAAGATAGAGTTCTGTCTCTTCAGCTAAATAGCCATGTCCTTGTTTCTCTTCACCAAAACATCTTTCCACTTGCAGAAAAAAACCATATGGGGAAGAAGCAACCATTTGACTTCATGACTGTAGTTTCATACTGTTAGTCTTCCAGTTGAAATCTGCAGTGTAAGAATTCTTCCTTGCTACTGCTACCATGCATTGACATAACTTTTCTTTTTTATGTAATTGTTATAAAAGCAACAGGATTAAAATCAGATTTTTTGGGGCTTTTTTTTTTCTGTTTCAGTTTAGTTTCAGACATTAGTTTCCATAGACGTCCAGCCAAAAGCTCCCCAATGTTTGTACTCTGTGAAACTACTGTCCAAGCATAAAATTACATGTCACTTGCTGCCAAATCATATCTGAACCAGAAAAGTTGTTTCATCAGTATTAGTCCAACCCGCTTAATTGCTTGTCTGTGTCAAGATGCTTACTTGCAGGAGACTGGATGGTTTTCGTAGAGCTATCTCTAGTTTTCTAGTGCTTCTTTCACATGTTTGGCACTAAGGTACCTACTGCATCAGATACTACTTTGCTCAATTCTAAATATAGAGTGTGGCAAGGTGCAGAAAAGAGGTGGTTTTTGTTGTTGTTGTTTTTTTAATTTGCTGTCATGAAAATTGACTTATTTAAAAAGCGCAGTTGAATCTTATACTTTGAATCTCTTTGTTTGCTGCTGTGATAATCTCTGAGGTGCAAGAGGACTAAAGACTGAAAACTGAAATACAAGCAACTAAATCGTAACCTGCAAAGCAGAACTCCTATAAAACTACAGTTAGCACTGTGTGAAAATGGTTTAATTCAAGGTCTTCAGCTCTTTCTCTCAAGGTTTTGAATGAGTTTTGCATGTTGCCCTAGAAACAAGGAAATCCCAGATACTTCAAGAGGTGACCGCAGGAGGCATTGGTTTCATTGTGTCCTTCTCACCAATATTTGTGATGGGCAGCCTCAGTCTTAGATATGTGATCCAGAAAACATGTATTTGGGTCAGCAAACTACATGTGGGAAGCGCTTGCTTATGTTGTCTGTCTGCATGGTGAGAATTTAACCAAAGTAGCAAAAAATGTATTCTCTTGGAAGTGTTGCTTCATGGTAGCAGAAGGTATTCTACCCTTATTTCTGTTCTTTAAGTTTGTTTGTATGGGCTTTGCAGTCCGTATGTTATTTGGACACAGTGGATGTCTCATTAAAAGTTTTTGGAATAATAAGAAGCTGAGGAAGTGCCTTCTCCCCTCCGCCCTAAAAAAAAAAACCAACTCCTCTCATACAGCTAGAGCACTTCCAACATGAAATGCAGTTTGAGTTTTAACTTTATCACGTGCTTTGGGTTCACAGTTTTTGTAATGTGCCAAAGGTACCATTTGACTCCTCTAGGCTTAACCTTCCTCTCTTTCCTAGGAGCTGATGCAGCAGAATGACATTGGCTACGTACTAAACGCCAGCAATACTTGTCCAAAGCCTGATTTTATTCCAGAATCTCATTTCCTTAGAGTGCCTGTGAATGACAGCTTTTGTGAGAAAATTTTGCCTTGGTTGGATAAATCAGTCGATTTTATAGGTGAGAATAAAATTTAAATTCTCTCTCCAGAACAGTTTCTGGGTTCCTTTGTGTGTCTGCCTCGCTGTTTTGGCTGAAGAAGCCCTGAGTGCTTTCTGGGTGGTGTGAAACTACCCTAAGGATCACCATCACTTTAGAAGCACAGAAGCAAAATAACGTAGGCAGATTCTGCCACTGCATGTTCCAGCACTTATGGAACAAAGACACTTTTTAAGAGCACCACTCTGCTTTCTGGCAACCTAGTAGGTGCCCGATACATGCCTGCAGAGAGGGAATTAGAAAATTGGACATACAGACCCTGCCTTTAGCTTTGAGAAGTGATCTAGCCAAATTTGAACTGGCCGAATTGTTCCATCATGAATGCTTGCTTTTTACTCACATATAAAATTAGAAACAATCACCTTTCCCAGACATCTAAATAGGGTTGTTTATGTGCACATTAAAATGTGGTATGCTGTAGCTGCAGTATGTCTCCTGTGTGTCGTCACGTGCTTTTTCTATACTCAATGCCATACAGTGCTAGAGCAAATAAGTGATTTTTTTGTTTAAAGCTTCCAGGAGATTTACAATTAGCAGTTAATTTGGAAGTTTTGAACAATTTTAAATAAAACATTGCTTTCTTTGCAAACTTTTCATCGTGGTACACTTCCCCATTTCTTTGCTACGCAGAAAAAGCAAAAGCATCAAATGGCCACGTGTTAGTGCACTGTTTAGCTGGAATATCTCGCTCTGCCACAATCGCTATTGCGTATATCATGAAGAGAATGGATATGTCCTTAGACGAAGCTTACAGGTAAGGAGAAAATTTCCCTTCATATTAATTATTGTTTTTAAAGTGAAGAATAAAAGGCTATATGACCAAGGATAGAAGCAGACATATTATTTTATCCAGTAGTTCACTGGCCTCTGCACACTCCTGTTTTAAATATAGGCTTCCTCCATAAACAAATGAGTGGTGGTGTGTAGACATCACACACGTAATATTAATTCCCCACCTGCAAAACGCTGATACTGGTCCAACTTGGTTGTTGGTCTAAGCAGGCAAATACCTGGAATTTAAACTGCTTATTTAATGTGTGTGTATGTACCTAGCACACATACAGCAGTATCTTGTAAGTCAGAGAGGGAACGGAATGGACGGGGTTAAAGAAAGAGAACTGAGGATATTTATAATCATCCTTATGACAAATGCTAGACCGGAGCTGTTGACTTCAGTTTGGTATTTGGTAATGCTCTCAAAGAACTGCCTGCAGGTGAAATGTCTAGGAATTAAGAAAGCTGCTGTGTTGCTATTAAACTCAACCGGAAAGTATTTTGAAGTGTTGGCTCTTTGTGGCATCAGGGGATTTTTGTGGAACCACCCTCCCACACCCTCTCTTCTTTTAACCTTTCAAATCCCATGTTTCTGTATTTGGATGGTGAACACTTTACCAGATTCCAGGTGGCTGGGTTGCAGTTTACCACGACTTCTTTATTTCCTTTAACAACCCACTTTGTTGTGTTGTACAAAAAAAAAAATAAATTTTCCTTTTTGATGGGCTCTATATGCTAGTTGGCATAGCTGATGCATCGCTATAACATGCATGGTGCGGAAGCAATTTGAAAATTGTGCTGGAGCAGGTGGAGAGGAATACCTTCCAAATCACTAGTGTGCTTGCTACTACATTCTCTAAACCACCGAGGAGGACAGAAAGATGAGCATTTGATACTCCCTTGTGGAGCCTGATTTCCATGGGGCATTTTCTTTTAAGCTGATGTACATAATTATGTATGCAGTGAAAAAAAAAAAGTGCATGTAGGAGGTGCCTGAACTACAACCACGTCCCATTGTCTTCAGAAATTTTCCATGGTTTCTTACTAGAGCCTGCCGACAGTTTGGTGTTGTGCAGTAATTTCAACACGGGTGGTGAAACAGGTTTGGCTAAGAGGCGTAGGTGAAAACTCACAGTTATTCAGGTATAGATAATATGGATGAGTTAGTGGATGTGGATGGATATTGTGCAAGGTATGAGCTTGATTCACTAAAAAACCCTGTCTGGTCTCAGGCTGTAGTGGTCTGGAGGTTAGAGCTGTAGAGTAGTAAACATTTCTAAAATGCACACGCTTCAGGGGACTTCTAAAGTGCTGTTTCTAAATTCCTCCATGAAATCTCTGCATTAAATTCTAGTTTGTTTCTTAACCAGAAGTGTTAACTGCAGGATTAATCATTCTAGACCTTTTTTTTCTTTGCACTGTTAATGCTGAACAACTACTGTGAAATTCAGATTAGATTTTGCTATATTTCCCTTGATATGGCTTAGTGACAACAGTCTGCAGGACACTTCACTCGTTGGTTTGGGATCTCTTGTTGACAAAGCTTGAAAGAAAAATACTTTTCTCTGAGTTAATGAAAGTCATTAGATAAAATGTTTGATGCTATTACAAAAAAAAATGGTGACATTGTTACTTGATGTGAAAGACCTAAGGAAATAAACATTTTTAGTCTTCTGTATAATGGATAATGTAAGGGAACAAACATCAAAATTAAATGTTATGCATGTTTTGCAATTGGAAAAAAAGGAGTGTGCATTTTGAAATGAAAAAGTTTACAAAGCTTTACAACTTGCTGAGGGGATTCAGCAGCCTTCCTTGAACCATTTTCATTTTCTAAAAAGCTAGTTTTAAATTTAGGACTGCCCAGTATTTTAGGGTGGGACGAGAAAGTGGAAAGGGGAGGCTATCAGAACACAGCCCCAAAATTACAGTGTTGACCAGAAGGATCTTGCTTTAAATAAGAAGTACAAGTAGCTTTGACTGGAAAACAATGAATGAAGACTGTGTGAATTCTTGTGAGGGACTCGCTTACACAGGAATAAAAGCCCCCAAATTCAATGCTAGGAGATCAACCTAAAGAATCTCTTCTGAGGAGACTTACTAGTTCTCCATTTGCCAGTGGAAGTTTCCACTAGCACTTCGTACAATCTGATCTTCCAGGTCATCACTGTTCCCACCATTGTTTGTTGTTTGGTAACTTTAAAAAAAAAAAAAAAAAAAAAATTAATGCAAGGGTTTTTTGTATTTTTCATGTGCTTGCTTGTTATTGTGCTAGTGGATACCAGCACACCTTCAACTTTTTTTCATGCTGTTTTAATGACTGCACACTCACCTTCCGTACATATCCCCAGAGATTTTTTTTTTGCTTTTCATAATATTTAATTTTCCCAGTGATACATTATATGTGTGTTTGTACTAGATTTAGCTCTTGAAGGCTTCTTCCCTTGTTAATTCCCTTGTCATCTGGTACCCTTATAATTCCAGGAATGCTTTTAAACAAAAAAAAAAAAAAGAGAGAGGAGGAAGGATTTGGGCAGCTTTTTGTTCCACAGCCTGTAAAAAGCAGAGAGTACTTACTTAGCTATGTTGCAAATCAGGCAGGTAGGAAGTATTGCTTTTGTATTTCACTTTGAAGTATTTGACATGAATTGTAATACTTCAGTCTTTCATATATTTAGAGTTCTAGTTCAGGAAAACATTTTTAAGTACACATTGCACCTTGTCCGTATTCAACTGAGTACGTAAATGCATGCTCAGACTGGCACTCCAAAAGAGGTGAGCTCTTCCAGTGATTTGGAAATAGTTGCCCTTTACTGCTGAGCACCTGCAGAGCTGGAGAAAGAGAGATTTTGTTTTAACGCTGCATTTGTTGCTTTCTATTTTTCTTTTTGATGATGGTATCAGTGGTCAGTACCAGTGTGTGGTAGAAATCGCTGGTGTTTGCCGTCTAAGGTCAGCATACATCAGAGTAATCTGCTGGACACACGGAAGTAACAGCAGCACGAAAGAGAGAGGAACACCGGTCGTCTTCCCTTTGAACAGGGAGGAAGGTGGTCTGCTTTCTCAGCCTGAGGGAAGCTAATGTCTCTTGGCTGGAGCTCTGATGCTGTTCCTGCAGAACCTGAGGAGCTCTTAACTCTGGTCAGAAACCAAGGTAGCAGAGATCCACTGGTAAAGCAAAATAAGGGAAATTATTTCCTCAAACCTTCTTGTGGACATCATAAAGAAGTAAAAAGAATGCTTTCATTTCCTGTTTTTTAGTCATCTTTAACCTACTGAGAGAATTGAGAGCATCCAGCATTTTCTTGCTTAAAAGCTGGCTTTTTTTCCTCCATCCATAAGTTACCCGTGCTTGACTGAACCTCAGTCCAGGCATCCTGACAAGCTAAGATTAGGCTGTTAACCCTAGAGTGAGTGTTGTGAATGCTATTTCAAGTATGAGGAAGCAGGTCCTTAATATAATTCTTGTTTTCGCTTTCCAGATTTGTGAAAGAAAAAAGGCCAACCATTTCTCCCAACTTCAACTTTCTGGGCCAGCTTTTGGACTTTGAGAAAAAGATCAAGAACCAGGGTGGTCAGCCTGGACATATCAGTAAGCTGAAACTTCTGCATTTGGAAAAAAGCAGCGAGCACGTGCTGGTCCCAGAAGGTGGGCAGAGCAGCCTCTCCGCTAACCAGCTCTGCATTACCGCTACCTCCGAGATCGTGGAACAGAAGCCGACGGACTGTGGCAGCGCACCACGTGGGCACTTGTCCCCTCTGGAAGACGGCCCGCTGGTACAGGGCATAAACGGACTGCACGTCTCCATGGATAAGGTGGAGGACAGCAACCGGCTGAAGCGCTCCTTTTCCCTGGATATCAAATCTGTATCCTACTCGGCGAGTAGCAGCTGTGTGACTGCATCGGTCCAGGGCTTTGCCTCCTCTGAAGACACCCTGGAGTACTACAAACATGCCGCTGGTTTAGAGGGCAGCAGCAAGTTGTGTCAGTTCTCACCTGTCCAGGAGGTCTCGGAGCAGACCCCAGAAACCAGCCCTGACAAAGAGGAAGCAAACCCTCCCAAGAAACCCCAGAACACCTGGCAGCTGGACAGCCAGAACAAACGGCAACATCTAGGGAGGACCAGCGGCAGTGCCACCACTCAGCGGTCGCTCCTGTACCCCCTCCACCGGAGTGGGAGCATGGAAGACAACTACCGAACGAACTTCTTGTTTGGGCTCTCCACCAGCCAGCAGCATTTAGCAAAGTCTGCTGCTGGGCTTGGCCTCAAAGGCTGGCACTCGGACATCTTGGCTCCTCAGACATCGGCTACATCCCTTACCAACAGCTGGTATTTTGCAACCGAGTCCTCGCATTTCTACTCTGCCTCCGCCATCTATGGGAACAGCGCTGCTTACTCTGCCTACAGCTGTAGTCAGCTGCCCACGGGCTGTGACCAAGCCTGTGCTGTGCGCAGGAGGCCAAAGCAGGGCGATCGAGGTGACTCCAGGCGCAGCTGGCACGAGGAAAGCTCTTTTGAAAAGCAGTTTAAGCGCAGAAGCTGCCAGATGGAGTTTGGGGAGAGCATCATCTCAGACAACAGGTCCAGAGAAGAACTGGGGAAAGTAGGCAGTCAGTCGAGCTTTTCAGGCAGCATGGAAATCATTGAAGTGTCCTGAGGGGCAGCAGGCTTGCGTGACTGTATCGGAGTTGCTTCCCGCTCCAGGCCGCTCCCCCAGCATTTGAGAGGTCCCTGTAAATCTGAAAAGAACAAACTTTGTGCAAAAAGGTGGGGAGGGGGAGGGAAGAAATGCGAGGCTTCAGTGTGAACGCAGTAACTAGATAAATACAGCAAAGAAATGACAAGGGAGCATCTGCCTGAGGAGACCAAGTGTACACTGGGTTTTTCTCCTCCCCTTTCCTGGATAAGGGCAGAACATTTCAAAGATCTTTTCCTGACAGAGGAAGCAAGTACATGTCATGGATTGCACATCCTTTCAGTGGGTTTTAAAAAGGAAGCTCTCTTGTATGAAACCCTTTCTCTGGTTCCACTGAATCACGCTCCTACCCATCAAAGCTAGTTTTGCTCTCCGCTCCTCACGCCCCACATCTTCACCAGTGCACCTTAGCCCTGACACTGAGCCAACCTGTGGAGGGAGACCTTTTTCCCGTAGGAAAGGAGACCGGGAGCGATTCCAAAGGACGTAGGGACTGGTTACAGCAAGGCTGGTCTGAACACACAGTTCAGACAAATGTAAATACTGGTGTAACTATTGTTCTAATGGATAGGCTTTAGGTGATCTGCTAGAGAGCTGCTTCAGAGAAAAAAAACCCCAGTACCTCAAAAATATAAAAAAATAAACTAGGGCTTTATGGCTGCCAGATGCTGGTAGTCAGGTCATAAGCAATGTGAATTACTAGCCACATTTGATTTTTATTTTTTTTTTAAAGCTGTCTACGCACAAGTGTTTCAGTTGGCTCAGCAGCAATTCTTAAAAAAAAAAGACAAATGAACCATGCTTATGACTGTTTCCCCCAGTCTTTTGAAACATAAAATAAGCAGTATTTCTGTTTTTGAGATGAAGCTGGCTTCTGGGAGAGTGGTAGCTGCTTTGGCTTCTAAGCTATAATGGGGTGGTTAGTACTTCAGGTTATGTGCAAGAGAAGTGGCCGGTACAATACTGCAACATCCTTTTCTTGCCGCTTGACCATTTGATAGATGGCTCTTGAAGACGGTTTCTGTTTTTAAAGCTAAAAATGAGGTTGGGATGGGCTTTTGTCCTTAATTGAGCAGTACCATGCTCTTCATATATGGTTCCAGTCAGGTGTGAGGTGGGGGCAATTCAGGTGGTTGGGTTTCTTTTTCCGTCCCAACGTCCTCACCCAAACCCAGGAGATTTGAAAATAGAAGCTTCTTGTTAGTTTTGCTGACTTCATCTGAGGAAGAGAGGGCTGACTGGCTCTCCAACAAAAACAGAAGGGGATCTCCAGCGTGCTGTATCTCATAGTGTGGCGTGAAAGAAAGGGAGTTTGAGAAGAGAAAACTTAAATGGAAAGCCTGCTCACCTCCTGCGCTCGCAGCTCCAGAGGAAGTTGATCCTGGCCATTGTCCTCTGTCCTGGCGCAGGGCCTTGGTTTCCCAGGGTGCCAACGCGTAATTTGGCTGCAGCTGCGTCTTAGCAGTGCTGCTGCTGGCTGGTACCGCGTCCTCGCCCTCGGTACCCCAGGAACACGCCAGCTCGAGGAGGTGTCCCTTCCCTGCTGCCAGCAGGGTGGTCACGGGAGATTAGGCACAGCCCGTCTTCTGGTGTTTTTGACAGCAAACCAGCTGCTTCCCCTCCAGCTCACCATTCATGCAGTACCTTGGCCCACCCTGCTCAAATTGTTTTGTGTGCACGTGTTACCTCGGTCTTCCCCAGCATCCCTCAGAACATGTGTATCTGAGGGAAGTTTTGTCCCATTTCAGTGTAGGCAGCTGAAAATTGTAAATCAGATGTAACAAATACTTAACCCTGGCCAACAGCTTTAAAAAAAAACAACTGTCAGCAGCAAACTGAAGCCCTAATTCAAGTCAGCAGCTTGGGTTATGTTTTTGGTGTGTTTTTTGTTGTTTTGTTTTTGGTTTTGTTTTTTTTTTTTTTACTGTACGTTTAGCTGGTTTCTGACTCAAATCTCAGGTTTTACTCTATTGAAAAGTGGAGAAAATTTTATCCTTTTGTTTTGTGGCTAGGATGTGACCTTAATTTCCTACAGCAGACTATTCTAAAATAGCACTGAAAGCTACAGCATTGATTAACTTGATCCTAAAAAGTGCAGAAGGCACACAGAGAGAGGCAGCGCCAGGAGTAACCGAACCCAGAGGTGTACTGGTGCCACGTGTATGAGATGCTGGAAGAAGGGGTGGTCTGGGCAAGGGAGAGGTTGACACCACACAGGAAAGCGTGTCAGGTCTTGGCTGTTCATTAAACATACTGCCACTTGTCTCTGTTTACATATCAAGTGAAAGCGATTACAACTATTTCCAGCAGATATCCACACTCTGTGTGTGTATGCACATATGTAAACGATTGCGCAGTGCTCCTCTCAGCCAGATTTCAGTAAAAGCCCGTGTCTTTGATTTATATCACTTAATGGGGGTTAACACAAGTCAATCCCTAGAGGCAGAAACAGACTCTTCCTGTCCTTTGTGCTCCTTCACATGTGTGTTTTCTCCTCTCTATACATACAAATACGTACATTTGGGTTTTTGGTTCATCGCCTTCCGAGGAACTGAAATCTGGTCTTCTGGCTCCTCGTGATTTCCAACACGCTACAGTCATTGAGTCAATCAAAGCTGTAGGCTCAGTATTTTTAGGGCACAGGTTGCTGCAGGAGCAAGCCTTAACCCAATGTCCTGCGCAGGGTGGTGCCCTGTCTCCTACCCGCCCCAGTGTCCTGTACCTGAACAATGCTGGAAATGGTTTGCGGAAGTTTGGAAAGCAGAGTGGAGGATGCGAGGGGGGAAATGTGTACATGTTCAATATGAATATAATGTTGTTTGGTGTATGGCAGGCTGTTCAAATGGTTCAGAGGGATGTGAGTTTCTCATCTTGTTGTGTCATAAGCATTACCTGTATGTTACGATGAAATAAAATCAGAAATGGTACCTGTTTATATAGAACAGCTGAGGAAGGAGCCTGTGTGCCTCTGGCCGTGGAGTGCGGGGTACCTGCCTGCAGTACGAGCTGCTCCCCAGCACCCGGACGAGCAGGGGGCTCATCCTTACCGTACCCGTCCTGCTCTGCAGCTGTGTGCCTGTTGATGAACGACACCGACGGGGTAGCTCTGGAGCCCTTGTCGCAAGCAGTGGTGATTTTACAGCACCCGTAATGGTTCTGTTAACCTCGCCTCTTCTGCTCCCTTGAGCAGCAGCAGCGGCACTTCTCTGCACTGACAACTTACACTGCCTGATACTCCTGTGAGTAAACTCCTCCCAAGGCAGCTGTGCCAGCAACTATTTCAAATTGTTTAAGTTACCTAAGATGAACTACATGGTTTTTTTCTTGCCTCCCATACTACTTATTTGAAGAAGAACTTAATTACTTGTTTAAATACTTGTTTTGACTGATTCTGCCAGTCCTGAAGCCCTCAGAGCAACTTCTCATTGCTGAGGGAGGGGTATGCCCCTCATTGCTCCTGCAGAGAATAGCTCATACAAATGTAGCATGTATTAAAATTCAATCCTGCAGTAGAATACGGCTGCTACAGTTATATCCTTAGATGACAAAGCTTACAAGTTTGTGTAACAGCATCTTCAAACTCAGGTACAGTAACAGCAGCTTTAAAAAAAAAAAAAAAAAAAAATTTCAAAGCTTAATCCCATAAAGGGAAATGCAGAATCTTTGTCCTCTCTAGAAGAGATCGTACCATCAGCCACAGCACAAGTAGCAACCTGTGTGAGTTCCTGTGCTTACTTCCTACAAGCAAGACGTACCAGATCTTACACAGAAAGCTTCCATCCACCGCCCGTAAAACAAGAACCATGCGCAGTACCAGTACCAGACCTAAATGCCAGCAGCTTGTTCTCCTGCAAAGCGGGTTGACTTGACAGTGTTGTAAGATTTACCGGCTCTAGCTTCCCTCACCCTACTGCAAAGTCCACCTCTGATCCCAGTAGGTCAGACTAGCTCTGTTCCATCAGGTTCTGTTTTTCGAAGCATGCACTTTAGCTTTCCCCACTCCTCCTTTTGCCTGCGTTGCAGGACTTGCTCTTGTTCCTCCATCCCTCCGCCCTTGCCCCTGCCAGCAGACAGCTCTGTGAAGAGCCAGTCCAACTCCGTCTCCAGTTAAAACCCAAGAGGCAACTGAAATGTCTCACATATGTCATCAACATTTAATTTTCTTTTTGTTGACTGCCATTACTGGGAAGGGGCCCCTGAGGTCACTAGGCTCTTGATTTAACCATCCCAGTTAAATTCCTAGAGTGAAGTGGACTGAAATCAAGGCAAACCTGCCCCTCGCATAGACCAGGTAGCCTTGCTTTTGAGGGGGCTGGGGGTGGGTGTGAGAGTGAGAGAGAGCAGAAATGGGATAATTGCGTGAGCTGCTGGTTTTACTAACTATGTCTTCATCAGCTGGCTGCTCATTATGCTTTGACTCACAGCTGAAGTTTTAAATTGATTTCTATGAGGAAGCAGTGTTTTCAAAATTCCAGAACAGTGGCCTGGCACTTCTCCTGGGGACAGCACAGGACTCCTAATAAGGCTGTTAGTGCCCCTTTTTACATGTGAAATTAGTGAGATTTAGCCAAACTCACCTACTTAGGCATTTTAATTAGATAGCCATAGCCTCACCAAACACCTAGCTAGTCTGTTATTTGTTCTTAATGTTTCTGAGATAAAAGTAGAGTTATTCTAGTACTTTTAGACGTTATAGCATTATAATACAATACCATTATTATATTATACACAGAAAACCACAGCTGGGAATTTAGGTGGAATGATGTTCCTACCAGCGTAGCCTGGCAACTGGCCTTTCCCTTTGAAGCATGCCTACAGAGAACCTCTTGGCCCTTGGGCCCTCATGGTTGCTCTGAGGCAAACTGAAGTGTTTCTGCAGCAAAGCCATCAGCTATTCTACGCTTCGAGAATATTAACGAGAGCCACTATAAATAGAAAAGGAAAGGGAGCTATTTCTAGTCTCCTCTGGGACGGGGCTGCTTTCCTAGCATATGAAGTGCTGTAAAGCAGACATTTAGGGAACTGCACGGCTGGAAGGGATTGCTCACTGTGAGGGGTGGATTTCAGCTCCTGTTCACGGGAACGCCTCACCAAGCACCGCTGCTGTACAAAGCCAAAGTCTGATACATTACAGGCATCTATGAGGCTGGGGCATCAGATCACTTAAAAAAAAAAAACCCTGGACATTTACATCTCTTTGTTCAGCACCCCATGGGCAGCGGGTGAGAATTCATCACTGCTTTGCTTTCCCAGTGCCAGGAGAACAGCCTTCTCCTGCAGGTACATTCATTTATTCTCCTCGAAACCACTAAGTTTATTAGAATAACCTGTCTCCTGCTTCATCATGGGACGTTTTCAAAGCTGGGCTTCCCTCAGCAAGTAGCGATCAGCTCTTATAGCAGCTGCTCCTTGCTTTTTTCAAAACCAAAATTTTGGTATCCACTTGCAGAAAGCCAATTGCTTGGTTTTTAACAACTCCTATGACATTCCACTGAGCCTCCGGTACTGCTGTGCATCTCAGTAATTCAGCCTGCATCAGAATTAGGAGAACAGAATCCAGTGCTTCATTTGAATGCTACACTGAGGTAAATAAAGCATCTGTCAGGACGTCTCTTTTTGACAGGGAGATAAGTGTGAGGGAAAAAACAAAGAAATGAAGACTACTTTTCTGCTCGTGTTCAGTCTTCCTGCTGAATCTTAGTGTCTCGGTCCGTCAGTCCCAGACCCTCCTCCTCACCTAGAGAGCCCACCAGCACACAAAGGGTAGGCAGCCGGCTGAACCACAGCTCCGCTGCACTGCTGGTGAGTCACAAGCATCACTGCGCACATCATTTATTTAAACCGGACATCAGTGCCAACCAGAATTGGGACAACATCTCAAAAACCCAACATTTATTTTCATTCCAGGACACGTATTTCCTTACAGTCCCAGGGCAGGCAGCCCCAGAGCAGCTGAGACTGGCCATTTCCATGGCACAGAAGTGAGTGGACTGCAACTGTGTACAAGGCAGGAAAGCTAAGATGAGACCTCCCACACTGAGGTGTGTGACACTGTAGACAGAACAGTGGTGCAACGTAAAGGAGAATAAGCAAGACATTCAGAGAAACACCACACTTGGAAAAGAGCGATACCAAACGTTTTAATGCTGGAGCTGTGGGACACGCAGCACACAGGCAGCTAAAAGCTGAGCAAGTCAGCTAACAGGATAACCACCCATAAACCAAGGAGCGCTCAGCCACGAGGCAGGTAATCAAAATACACTCTGGCAGCTCGGGAACGGGAGAGAAGTTACAATAGTACCTCAGGAAAGCACTGGCACGCAGTCTGATAGAGAGGGAGGGCTGGCTCATGCAATGAATGGGCCTGTGAAAACAGGTATTTCTACTCTTTCTGTGTAAAAGCTAAGAGGAGGGGAAAATACACTTTAAATATTTAAATATATTTAAATATATTTAATTTAAAATACATATATTTTTAAAACCGTAAAACCCCAAAAACTCTTTTTTGTCCCCTTCACCAGATGTTCACAGAAATTGCCCTGCAGATAGGTTGGCACTTTAGCACCCTGTTTAAATTACAAAAACAACAGACACAACAAAGCAAACTTCTGCAAGTGTAGCACACAGACCCAGTGCAGGATGCAACAAGCACCAGTGGCAGCACAAAGGGTGGGTCCCAACAGCAGAGTCAGGGGAAGAACTGGAGCTGCTCAGGCCAGCAGGGAACCACCGCTCCAGAGACTCACCTAGTTCTCCAGCTTTTCAGAAGTTTTCATATCAAGTGGCTTAGCCCGCACCCCAGACCACGCATCAGCTCTGTATCACCTCAGAAAGCAGAAAAGGGAACAAATGTTTACTTCCAGTGGAGTGTGCCAGATTATTCTCTGTTCATAGCACTAACAAGCCATCCTTTGCAGCAGAAGTAATGGTTGTTACATTCAGGAGAGATACCTGAGGCCTTCTCCAACAGCTTTTGTCTTGGAAAAGGGAATTCATAAGCAGGAAGGTAATTCCAGGCACACCTCAGATCTCCTCTTAAACAGCAGGAAAGGGAGTAAAGCAACAGTCTCACCTTGAGCATCACCTGCATCTGAGATGAAGCTGAAAGCAGCGTGCAGAGCAAAGCGAACAAGAAGCAGTCAAGCAACAAACAGCAGCTCAAGAAGATGTGGCAGGAAACGTCTTCTCCTCATCGAGAGATCCAAAGATGTACAGTTAACAAAGCCAGTGATAATAAAACTGTAAACCATCATTTGAGAACAATTAGAGGGTGCACGCTATCCTACAGTCCCCACACAAGAGACTATCACCCATGGAATGAAGGCAATGACCTGTGCGCTTTGGAAGAGGTTGGCCTTCATGTTTCAGCTCTGATTTCTTTCTGGTTAAGCTATTAACGTTTTTCACAATTTACCCTTGCTGCTCAGAAAGCTCTAGCTGGGAGGCCCAGCAGCACATCCACAAGTTTAAAGGCTGGTGTTCATAGGAACAAGCCTTTACTCCCATTACCAGCCCACTGTCTAGGTGTTTTATAGCAAATAAGGAACGAACTGATTTTCAGCCCTCGCTCCTGCAGCTTTCAGATAGGAACACTATTCGCTTGCCCTCATTAGCGCCACAAGGAGCAATGCTTTGATCTGATACTTATTAGCATGAGGCCAAATGTATAGAAGCTTTACAGGAGAAAGCATCTGCAGCCTAGCCCCTGCCTCAAGATCAAATATCGGGATCTTCCCACCGGTATAGGCTTCCAGCACGCCAGGGTGTGGGATATCCATGATCCTGTCTGGCAGATGATTGAATGTTGCACATTCTAAACTTCCAGACAGCATCATCTGGACAAGGAGGACAAAAATGCCTGCAGCTGCTATTTAAAGCTGCTGAATATTCTGGTGTGTCTGATGGTGGGAGGCAGAGGCATATTCAGTGATGGACAACGAGGATCCTCATGGACATGGCCATAACAAACAGATTTTCATGGGTTGTTAAGTCTCATGCCCACATACATATGACAATGCAACAACTCTGGGGTGGAAGCAGCAGACAACTAGGCCCACGCTGCTGCTTTTACTAGAAAATCTCCTGCTGATTTCCTTTCTGTGACTCCAGCAGTCAATTGCTTTTCCCAGGACATCATTCCAGGGCGCTTCATTTCTACAGGACTCTGAGATCAGACAGTGTTCATGGGCCCTGAGGTCCAATCACCGCTATGGCTCAGATACCCATTTAACTTGCAGTCTGTGTCACAAAAATTCACTCTAGGCTACATGGCCTTTGGGAATGCAAGAAGAGAACAGCCTGTTGCTTCCTGCCACCAGGCAGTAACGAATACCATCAAAAACCTACTGCACTCTTATTCCCAATGCTCAAAGACAATCTTTTGCTGGGTAAGAACTCTTAAGCGCTAAGAAGTATCAAATCGAGTTGCCTTTGGCAAGTCACCTAGCCTTGAGCCATGGAGAAAGATGCATGGTCACACTGACTCTCTCTCAGACAGCTTTCCTCACCACTGGAACTGCTTTCCTGATGTACAACCGCCCTTGGTGTTCATGGGCACGCTTCAGCCTCCTGGAACTAATGTACCACACTCAAACCTACCCTTGACCCAGCAAACCCCTCGCTTTTAGTTTCACGCTCCTTCTGCTGCAGACAAGAGCTGCCCCGCAATGGCGACACAGGCTGTTAAACCCTATTTCTAGATCAATAAATATTTTTACAGCAGCGTGTAAAATATCCCCCTGTTGCATACAGGGAGAAACCAAAGCTTGGAGAGGTGCTGCAAATCGCCTGCAGCCAGCAGACCAGTGGCAGACTTGGCAACCAAGCCGTCTCCTCCGAGCCAGCCCAGCGCCCGGGTGGCGTGGACACGCTGCCTGCCTTCCAGCAGGGCCTTCGGCTTGGGAGAAGGCAGGAGTATCCTGTTGCCTTTGGAGCAGTTCGCTGAGCACGGTCGCAAAGGGCCACGTGGTTTCAGTTATTAAACACCGCGCTCAGGCAAGTTAAGCCAATGAAAGGACCCAAAAGACTTCTTGTGTCTCCCCACTCCAACTCCACACGCTTGAAGGTAAAGCACCAACTGCATCCCTCCAGAAGAAAAGACAGCACCAAGATAACTGGAGTCTCTCAATTAAAAAAAAAAAAAAAAAAAAAAAAAAAAAAAAAAAAAAAAAAGTCAGACAAAAGAAAACTCCTCTGTAAACCCCAATCTAGTCACAGCAATGAAACAAATGTCTCGGCACAGGCAGTGGTAGCGGTAAAGGAGACAGGAGGGCACGAGGATGGAGATGAAAGAACAGTAAATCATCTTCTCCAGACGACAGGACCAGGGAGCTCCTGGATTCCTGGCTGCGCAGTTCTTGCAGCTGACGCTGCTCTTCCTCCGATGCCCTGGCAGAGAGTCAGGCAGCACTGCCGGTCGCTTCAAACATCTGCCAGTCCAGCCCGTTGGAAGCGCGTCTGTGCTGAACACTGGAGCGTGGAAGGTGAGGAGGGGGAGCCTGCCGGATCAGCTAAGACTTTAGCTCCCGGTCGGGTTTCATGCTGAAGGGCTCCAGCCTCTCGCTCTCCGGCAGCATGCTGTTCAGCCGCTCCATCAGCGGGATCGTCTGGTCGATGCCCATCTGTATACGGCGGAGGATGGCAGACATCTCATTGACCTTCTGGATCTGCTCCGCATACTTGGCATACTTCTTCTGGCGCTCCTGCATGAAGCTATAAAGAGTTTCCACAGAGAGGTCCATCTGTTGAAAAACAACAATCAGAGCGAGGTGCATTAGGCCAACTGTTGCCGCAGGCCTTTCAGCACACTGTCTTTCCTAAAAGCAGTGAAGAAGCATGTTAGATGTCCCATGGGAGCTACCAGGCAGGTACAAAGGAGCTCCTCTGCAGGAACACGAGCAGTTTGTCATTCAGAGGGATGAGTAATACTTGTATACCAGGGACAAGGTATGACCACCTCAGTTCTACAGTCAAATGCTGAGTATTTGATCAGAAAATTAATTATTTACAGGGTGTAAAGCAACAGGCACTGCCAGGGATTTCCAATAAGCCATACGCATATCCTCCAAGTTACCCAAACCTAGGGAAATCACGGCCTCTGCTTACACCCATAGTATATTTTGAGTGGAAATCGTTCATTTGCAAGTGTTAAGCTCTACCATACTTGCCAGTGCTAATTTCATCGGCTTAGCCGGGTTAGTCTGTGACCAAGGCATGGCTGTTATTACCATCGTCATCTGGAAAACTGCCTTGAGTGAGAACCACAATGTGTGGTGTCCCTAATTTCCCCGAACCCTAAAAATAAATGTGTTATGAGTGACCCCAGGAGAAACATTAAGTAAATCAGCCATGCAATTAAACACAGTAAGTACTCAAACACAGCTTGAGCGTGATGACAATGACAGGAACTGCAGTGCTATTCCTGCCATTGAGTGACGAAGGTAGCCTTCATAATTCACAGCCCAACTTTCCCTTCAGCCAGACCTGCAAACTCCAGGCGGGATTCAGCCGATAGCTGCCAGCACCATACGCGCATGAGCCAAGACAGATGGTTTACGCTATTACACGTGTTGTAAGGTGTACCATATATTCAGAGGGCTTGGTAACAGGTCTGCTCCAAGCCCTCAAGCGCACGCCAGAAGCTCAGTTGTTTCAGCTCACTGTAGCTGTGCTCAACAACCCCAGTCACTCCAGTGTGCTGGCTCTTCAAACTGGTATGTCTGAGCGGCGGGCACACATCCTGCCACTATGCTCAGTCCTCAGTTAAAGTGGTCCCCTCACCTGGGACTCAGCACACGTCCACAGTGGCTGCTAAGTGAAGGGCAGGAGCAGACACACGCTGACCACTTTTAGCCCACTGCCACCTCCTACCACCGTTTTTCCAAATCTCTCCCATCTAAAGTACCTCCAGAGGAAGGAGCTTGCTGCTCACAATGAAGCAGCCTCGGGGAATCACTGCTGAGGACTCTTGCTCTACCAGGAGTCCCTGGTTCAAACAACATCCCTCTTTTTAACTGTGTGACACAGTCAACCCATTTGGTGGAGGACAGTGATCGTACCTGTCATCAGGAACAACACAAATTTATGGGTACACTGCTAAAAACCAAGCCATGCTTACCATATCTGACTTACACAGTACTTGCAGGGCAAGTGTAATCCTGATCTAGCACGTAGTGGTGAGGGGCTGTAGGGGAGAGCCTGCAGCAAGGGAAGGATTGGGTGGAAACGGTGCAAAGCTGGAAGGGGCATCCTAAACCGAGGAGAGAAGTCCCACCAGACCAAGCATTGCCGTCCTGCTGGCAGCAGCAGGGTTTGACACTGGGGGGAAAAACTCTGGGGGGAAGCTGTGTTTGCTGACAAACATCCCTTTCAAGCCCAGGGGAAGGGGGTCGAGACAAAAAAAAAAGTTGGGCAAGAAAATATTTCATTGAGAAACCTAAGTTACAAACAGCATTGAAAACAAAAGCACAAGTTTCCGCTGAACTACCATGGGGATTAGGAAGCATTTTTTTTCCCCTATCACCTCCATCAGAGTTGGATACAGTACCAATTAACCTTTTATTTTGTCTGTACTTTCTAGTGCTCTCAGGCTGAATTCTTCCTCTTTGCCTCTGAGCTTTCCTGCAAATTCCTCCCCTCCACACTTTCATGCAGAAGACAAAATAAGAACCAGCAGAGCAGGAAACTCCAAATAGAGTGGAAACAATTTAAGCCTACACAGGGGTTTCTATTAAAACCCTGGCTTAATAATTTAGTAGCTTGGCACTAGCTCTGTAAATTGGAGTGTGTAAAAACCAGACCACCATCAGGTCTGCATGGGATGGAAGTAAATTCAATCCAGAGCCTAAAAATGTCCTACCTAATGAGACAGTGGTGTGGTGTGGCAGCCAGTCAGAAACCTGACAGAAGCCAGCACATCTCATTAAACTGAGCAGCATGGAGACCCAGGCAGAAACCCCCCTGTTGAAGTTTTCCTCCACAGGCAGGTTTTCCACATGGCCTCATAGTGCTGTGCAAGGGGCAAAGCTCGCATCTACCAAGCTCTGAAACAGAAAACCCTCTTTTCTCTCCATTCCAATAATTTTCACCTGTTGACTCCTAGGCTCCTTGTGTAAATACCAGTAATGTTGACTTACTGGAGGGAAACACGGGGAGAAGCTGAAGCTCACCTGCAAAAGGAAGATGACATGTAGAGGGGCTTTCCAAGCTCTTTGCTACTTTTGGACACATTGACAATGGCTGTAAAAAAAAGCTGCCTGACAAAAAAAGAGAAAGAGTGGAAGTGAGCATTTCCTACGGCTTCCCTACACCTAGCGTTCAAGTTTGTCTGCTGCGGGAGGCCACGGCAGCTGCACAGCCAGTGGCACGAGGACTGAAATTGAGTAATTGTGAGGAAAGGCCAGTTTTTACTCAGATTGAACCTGGCCTGGGAAAAAAAATAGAAATCCTACATGTTAACTCCTGTATAAGAATGCCAATGCCTCTTTGCAGCTTTCCTTGAAGCGGGCCTAAATACACACTTACATCCTTCCTGCCTCCTCCCCCTCCAAGTGAGCTCCTCCAGTGCCAGACCTTGTGCTTTTACCTCTCCTGGCATGCAGTCCCGTTCCTCTGGCACTCAGATGGGGCCTTCAGTCGCAGGACTCAGAGGGCCAGCCCTATTTACCCACCACGGAGACTACAACTGTCCTTTGGGAATCTGCAATAAACAGGGAAGGCACATAAGAATCCACTTAATTCCCTTCTATTTAATTCCATACAGCAGCAATAAAAAGCTTCCTGGAGAAGGGGAGCTTAGGCAAAGAGTCTGCTCCCTTGCCTACAGCCAAGGCAGTCCATGCTTTTCAAGATGTCCTCAAGGGTCAGATGAGTGAATCTGCCTTCTCTGAGCAGCTGTCATCAACTCCCACCTCCCTGATACAAGGCCCTGCCACAGTCTCTTCTGGAAAACAGTCAAGTCTCAGCCTTCTTGCCCATCCCTGGCTGAGAAGCTCCCTGGGAAGCCCAGGAAGATGTCTCTGAGCCAGCGGCTCTTCCACTGCCTTACGACCATCTGCAAGCGTTTATTTGAGCCATTGTTTCTGCTCTGCTTGCTTCGAGCTTCCTACTCTGCCAGGCCACCACAGTTGTGGGCAACTCCCCCACCAGCAGGTCATCACCCTGTACCCACAAGCCATAACAGATGCGGAGCTGTGCTGTCACCGGCCTCTCGATCGCTCCACCATCACCAATTTCTCCTTCACACATCACTGAGTAAGCTATTATCATCCCCAACTTGCAGGTACATAAGAGTTTGCAGAGTCAAAAGACTGGACCTGAAGCCTGTTGAGAAACGGGAGAACAAAAGCAGAGGGCAGAGCCCAGCATGCAAAGTCCGAGTCCTAATTCTCGTCAAAATGAGAGGTTCTGCTCAGTCTAGTCGGGCGGGGAAGGTGGTTGCGGGAAGAAAAAAAATTGTGCTAGTGTGCTCCATGAAGGGGTGAGAGCTCCCTACACTTTTTATTTCTTTCAAAAAATAATTCCTCCTGTTAAAGCAGCATGGACGTGTTCAGAGTAGAAGACAGGATTTTTTCCCCTTCCTACATGAAAAAGGATGGAAGAGGTTTTTTAGTTTTTGTTTTAGGATTACAGTATCGTAAAAACAGACAGGCCTAAACCTCACTTTCCAGCATGACATACTTTTTTTGTACAGCCAGTGACATTCCGAATTTGGGTCTGTTTCTATTTCAAAGCTCTTGACTCCTCCGCATCTACTGGGCTTTTCTTTCTTCAAATGAAAACAGTTTCATAATTACTTGCAACAACAGCGCAAGATGGATATTCCCTCACTTAAAAGGGCCCCAGCACAGCCCCTCCTGCTACACCACTCACACTTGTCAACCAGTAAGGGCTCGCAGACTCGCCTCTGCACTACACAGGCCCATTTGTAACACCACACTGATGAAACACAAAAACAATTGAGGGTACTTTCAGACATCTTGCACACCACAAATTCTTGCATTCATTTTAGAATTCTTCTTGGCCCACACTGCCAAGCAGAATAAAGACATTAATTTAGCCCACAAAAAGACTGAGGTCAGCGCTGGACACTGCCCAGTTCTCTTCAAGAGGCCACAGTGAAAACAAACCAGTGCCCTATATATACCTCTTACCTGGCATGGTTTTATAGCATCTCCCTGTTGGGTATTCAAGTGTCCCGAGTACTCAGAAACAGAGGTTGCATCTTGTCAGTTCAATGACTGACTAAAAATTGCAGCTAGACACATTTTCCCTGGTTGCAGAACATGCAAGTGCCATCAGAGGTTCATTAAACTTGGAATAAAGTTTCTAGAGAGGCACTGCTGACATTCGTAACAAAACAAATACATCTCGTAAGAGGACGCTCCATCCTTCCCAGCTTCTCTACTCCTTCCCTAAAATGCCAATAAGGCAAGGTGATGTCTTGCTTCCCCCTCACTCAGCAACAGCCTTCCAGAGCTCAGCTAGACATCCATTTGTCCTGTGTCCCTCTGCTCTAATGATTTGCTGTCAGCTCCCATCCCCCATGGCTGCCACTCAAAAAAACCCAGAGGAATTGAGGTGAAATCCTTACTCCAGAAAGTTCACTTGCTAGAACAGCGCTCCAAGCACAAGTGGCCTTTCCCTTCACGTTGTCAGGTGCCCGGCTGGGGTTAAACGAACTCCTTCCTGCAGCTGCACAAAAACCACATCAGAAAGCGACAGGCGGGAACATGACTGCATGGAATATTAGTCACGATGTGCTGGTGTGAAAATACTTTTCAATCAACGCACTTAGAACTGAAGACAGCTCCTCTTTCTGTACTGCTGGAAAACAAATGCACTCAATGAATGGCTTTTTTTTCTCTTCCCCTCTCTCTTCGACAATGTCACGCAAAGTTAGTGCAAGAGATCATGAAGACTTCCTGATGATGGGAACATCCTCTGTTTCTCCCACTCATCCCACACACTGGTAAGTGATAAACTTACTGGGTAGCATCTTTGCTAGGGTAGAAAACAGAGACACCCAGCCAAGGATCCCACACTCTTCTCTTCTGCACCAGTCATGAACAGCTCTCATGAGTAACTTTCCACTGTGCCACTGCCAGGTAAATGATTACAATTTGTGTTTAGGTTTTGAATTACACCCAAGACCTAATCTTGTGCCAAAATGTTCCTTTTGCTCCCTCTGTAATTTGTCATCGCTGTAAACAACTGCCAAGGGTTATTCTGTCTAAGCATTGCACAGATCACAGTCACGTTAGAGAATGAAGAGTAAAGATTTTAACTGGCTCTAACATTGAGTTTTGTTAATACTAACAGGTACATTAGGACCCTTACTTCAAAATATCTACAGCTAAATCTATACCTGGTCTCTTAGAGATACATGACGGTGTAAGATAGGCTGCTGCTCCTGAAACATCAAGATTTAACTATTTTGGGAGGCCCTGGGTCGTACAAAAGAATTCAGAATTCAAAAGAATCATAAGGTTCCTTCCTGAAATTAGCTTTTCTACCTTCCTATATATTGCATTATTGGACAGGATATGTTTGTCGCTACCCTGCGGTTTGACCTCCACAGCCCGCGTCTCCCTCAGCTCCAACTCGAGACTTCCCTGCTTGAGAGCTACCAGCATCCCTCTGCCAGCTGGCAGTCCCCCAAGCTTAAGTTATGACTGCTATCACTAACTGTTGCTAAGGGGAAAAAAA